>OW388297.1:69182907-69322907 GCA_936450465.1 Gibbula magus | reverse complement strand
CCGTTAGACGAACAGGGGATTTTAAATGTTTTCCATTACGATGACAACAGAATCAACTCGAATGCTGCTGAGAGTCGACTTGGCTTCACAGTGGAACGTCATGTGGAGACGGAAGAATCAGATCTGTTGGACTTCAGCAAGGAGGCCAACAGACTCCGCACGTTTTCAGGATGGCCTCGGCACCTCACCCAAAGACCAGAATCCTTAGCACGGGCCGGATTCTACCATTTCCCGTGTGACGATAAACTCGACCGTGTCAGATGCGCTTACTGTCGCGGGAAGCTGTTTAATTGGAGGATAGACGATGAACCCTGGACTGAGCATGCGCGGTGCTTCCCTACATGCCCTTATGTAAAACTTTGTGTTGGGGAAAACGCGATTGAAAATCTCATGACTGAAAGGTATGTACACTAATTATTGCAACCATAGAGAGTTAATCTTCTTCATATGCAATCTCATCGATCTAATATATGCCAATTTAAAAGGATTACAACGTGTACATCCAATTCACAATAGACATACAGCATAATATAATGCAACGGTTACCTCATAATGATAAAGTACTCATTAAATAACAACCGTATGTATTTCAGAGTGGAGAGTCAACGACCAAAACATAACGAAGACCGCGCTTTAGAACGGAATACTCAAATATACACGCCGTCAACTGATGTAAGAAATCGAGGACAGGATGTGACGTATTTGATGGAGAGCGAGGCTGTACAGGCAGTGAGGGAAATGGGATTTCCGCTATCTCTGGTCAGAAAAGCTGTGGAGAGACATAGCAGTACGACCCCTAGAGAGGACATGAGCGGGGAGTCACTTACTAGTCTGATGTTTCAAATTGAACGAGAAGAATCTGGAGAAAACGCTACAGGAGGAGGTACATAACCACAAGCAAATAATAATGTCACAAAATTGAGGGAAAGTGTTCATAATGAAAATTCCAAACTTCATCGAAAGTACAAATGTAGTGTTTGTCACACCTCCGAGGTGCGGGTGACCTTTCTTCCCTGTGGTCATTTGGTCAGCTGTGTTACGTGCTCATTGTCTTCTGACCGGTGTCCAGCCTGTGGAGGAGCAGTAACTGGTAGTGTGAAAACATTTTACTGAGTAGAAGAACATTTGGCGATTTAGAAACCATTGCGGTTGTTCACTGAGGTGAAAATCCCAAGGGGCATGGAAGATGGGGGACATAGGGCAGGGGACAGGACACCCGACACAAGGGAACACGAAACAGGCCAGGGGACAGGGGACAGGGGACGGGGGACAAAGGGTACGGGATATGAAACAGAGGACAGGGGACATTGGGCATTTAACTTGATATATTGACAATAACAATCAACTTCTGGCAACGTTACAACATTACTACTCATTTACAGGCTGGACTATGTAACCAGCTCAGCATTTTACATGACTTGTCAACATACAAAGTATTTTTCATCTCCCAATTTTCGAAGATATAACTCACGTGCAAAAGAAACGTCACCATACAAATTACAATACAATATTTTTCAATCCGCGAGTTACATCATCAGGAAGTCAACTAAACTAAATTCAATTTTTAAAACAGTATATATCCATCATGTTAATATTTCTGAAAACATGCGTTTACAAATGTAAGTCCAAGAAGGTTATTTATGTCGACATATCTTTTATTGATTCAGTGTCTACATTTCATAAATTTAATTTAATTAGTTTAAATGCCAAACATTTTGGCCAAAAACCCATTTTGAAATAACGATTTCAGCAGCCCAAGTTTACTTGGACTGACATAACACATACAAATATCATACTCTGATTTATGAACTTGCGGCTACCTCTTTACAAAGCATGTGTTTATGGAAAACATTCAAAATCGACTTTCGCCGGCGACCGTCTTTCGTTATTTATTCTGTTGAACATGTGGGAACGTTTCTTTTGCTCATCAGTGTACATTTACATGCCTTTTAGTTCATGTCTAGTCATTTGTAAATAGCTTGTTTCATCAACCTTCAGTAATTCAAACTGATATTAAGATCTATTTAAAATGTTCTTAATGGTATTAATTAAATTCATTATTAAGAAATGTCTTTTCAATCATAAAAGTGCATAAAGGCGCAGGTTTGAAAGTAATGACTAATATCTGTGTGAAATAAACCATTTGTTTCAATGCATGTTATACATATAGATATATATACATTAAATGAGATATATTATCTAATTGTCTTCAATCAAAATATTTATGATGATGATGACCTTATAATTTGTATCAATATTTATACGTTGCATGATACAGAATAGCTATACTTTTGAAAATGCTGTGTTCCCATGAAGAGATTTGTTGTTGTTAACTAGTTATGTTCTCTAATTCAACTATTTTATTATATATTTGTTTATAATTGATAAGTAGTATGGTAGTATCTAAATCTAAACAATATCAAACGATGAACTGTTCGTAATTAGTGTATAAAACAACTACATTTTATTTAAATACTAAAATGAAATACATGTATAGTGAACTGTTGAGAATTGTTGTATCCGATTTACTTTCATTGTATGTTACATGGGTGCTACTTCACAGAGCTCGAGGTAATATACATTGTGTTATGTAGCTGAGTAGTTGGAATCTAAGGTAAATAAACATGCATGTTTTATCATTAGAAATGTTTGCCATTATCCTTTAAGGATGTTTGCTCCTCAAATTTATAGAATTAAACTTTTTTTCTAACTTTTATTTTTTAAAAGATCAAAGTATATGATTGAAAAATCAGCATAAAAATAGGGGGATAGTGTGGGTTTTTTTCGAGATATGACGCCTGTAAGATAGTGGGGTGAAGTACAATTAAAAGTACAATAAAAAGTACAATTTTAACATGGGAGTCTATGGGAAAATGAGAAAAAAACTGCTAAAAACTTTAAAATACTACAGTTCTAGTATTAAACTTTGTTTACTTTTTTGATATGTTACAAAGTTCATGTTACCCTACCGAAATCGATGAAAAAATATATATGGTAGTGTGGCTTTTTTTTAAGGTTTGACACAAAATGTACCTGAAAACTCCCTTTTTAGACAAATTTAGGCCATTTTTGCTGTTTAAGCTATTTTTAGAGGTTCTAAAGTCACATTTTCTTTATTTCATTTGTTTTTTAAAAGTATGTAGATGATGTAGAATATCATGAAGGAAATAAAGATGAGAAAAAATCTTTACTTAATCATATTTCATTTTTGAAGTTTTGAAGGAGTGGACATCCTTAATCTCTCAGCAGTGACAGTGAAAACATATTACTTTCATAATTATAGACTGGTACAGGATTTATCCCATTGGTGGATTACACAAGTTTACATGAAGCATATGATGAAGGAGTAATATAGTCTGTCATCCAGATCCCTTAATTTGTTTAAGAGCAGTTATAACATAGATGTGTCCTACTCTAAAACCATCATTTGATTCAACGATTCGCTTCCTCAAGAATGAAGCTACAAGCTTGAAGCAGGGAAATATACAGAGGAGGTAATGAGAGGGCTGTTTACAAGACAACAGAGCTCAGTTTTCGATTGAAAACATATTTTATTCATTTAAGAAATGGATTGGGCAAAAGTTTTGAAACTTAAAGAAGCCCAAAATAACCGACAAATATTTGACTAGGCTAAAACACAATGTATGCGAAGTGACGAAGTGGTAAACATGTAATATACATTATTAAGACAAGGCACAATTAGAAATATTATTCTTATGACAAAATGCAGTTTGAATATGGTTAATACATACATTAGTATTTATGTATTAACTGAACCGTTGACTCTTTCCAATGAATTTATGAACACGGTGAAACATGTTCATTGGCTGTTTGTGGAAGATTTGGATTGCCATACTATCAAAGTCTGCCTTTAAATTATTAAATCTTTGCTTTAATTCTAAACGGAAATTAGCACATCTTGGACATCTCAAGAACAAATGATAGACATCTTCAACCAAAGCACCACAAATGCAAGATTTACTTTCATATAAATTGACACGATACATATCAGCGTTTAGGGAACTACAAGTATTTCTTAACTTACTGTGTAAAATGTTCATCTTTCTATCACCGAATAGAAAATATTTTGGGGTTTTACACACTTTTCCAGATGCTTTTGCTTTAAATGATGATAATGAATTTGAACATCTTATTGTCGAGGAAAGATTATTCCATAGAGAAGCACAGTCGTATATAAAAGACCTTCAGTTCGAAAACACAATGAAAATGAACACATTCCAGGGTCTCCTTTTTATTTAATTTTCATTTTCATATTTTGAAATTTATACAAAATATTCATTTCAGAGTCTTAATGTTAGTCCAGAGTAAGCAAAACAGTTGTCGTTGACACATTTTTACCAAAGGTCCATATTACAGAAACATTGTCACATTGAAACAATGTTTTCATGTAATGGTAAACAAGGGGATTTTGAAGTAAACAGTTTACATTGTTTATCAATGTTAAGTAGCGGTAACCAGCAAGAAGCTGCAAATGACGTACGTATATTCACCAAACTTGTCCTTCTCGAAACATCAATTTGCAGTGTTCATGATATAATAGTCCCTATGTTCTATGTTCTTCTCAATATTTTAATTTGTTCATTTCTAGTAATCCATTTCCGATTTTCTAATTCGTTATCATATAGGTTAATTTTCGAACCCCACGCCAATCACCCCTTTTGCAAACTCTTGCCCCTCCCCCGGAGGAAATTCCTGGGTCCGCCTTTGTGTTCATTATTATTTACATCTGTAAACCTCAAGTCAGTACTCTATACTTTATCTCTTTTATGGTCACCGGATTGCAGTGTTCTTTCTTCATATATGTCCATTCAAAGTAGTTCTGACCGTAAACAAATTATAAACTCAAACTTGATCACATTTTGAGAAATTATTGTTTTGCCTTGGACATCTATGTCCCATGTGAATGATCTTTTTCTCATCTAGCTTTGTAATTGCCACATACTTCCGGTCGTAGCTGGCGTCGGTATAGCCGGGTTCTAGCGGCAACGATTGGAATCAGGAGCAAGGGACCCGAGTAGCGTCGGTACATACATTTCGATTGAAATAATGATTCCTTAAGTCGTTATCTAGCACCAGATGTTTGTTTTCAGTCAAAAATCATTTTGAATTGAAGCTTATCAGTTACCTATATAGGACACATTTAGTTTTCGTCATGGTCTGGGATCCAGTCTTCGTAAGAATCATCTCAGTATTACTTTTCACTGCTGACTCCTGTGCCCCTCAGCAGCTTAGGAAAGATGTTGATATCAACAGCTTAAATGAACACGTGAAAGAAATGGATGTGTTGCTTCATGAGGTAAAGTCTCATGCTCAAGCTCAGGAACAGAAATACTCGGCAGTCCTGTCCAGTGTTCTCTATCAGCTGACACAGACTACTGAGGAACTGAGGACAAGTAAAAATATCACTGAGGAACTTCAGCAGGAGGTCGAGGACTTGAAGGAGGAGTTGGAAAACCTGAAGGAATCCAACAATGATTCTCTAGTGGATAACACTACAGCAATGGACGAGTTGGCCGAGTTGAAACATTCACACAATCAATCTCTCATCGAATTGGAAACATTAAAGAGTGAAGTTAAAGTACTTCAACGGGACTTGCAAATGTGTAGTGGTGGCTTTACGAAATCGGTTTCAACTGTGAATGGCTCTGCTTCATCTCATTCAAGCTCTCAATATCCTAATTTGACAAGTCAACCAAACCTGTACTCTGTTACCGTAGATAGTGATATTGCAACCTTAAGAGAGGAACTCTCAGAACTAAACTCGACACAGACTCAAGTACTGATTTCACTGGCGGACATCATGGGGCAGTTGAATTACACTGGTTATGAACCGATTTCAAGTTCAAATTGGCGTAAGTATTAACCATTGTACAATTGTAAATTGAATGAATAAAGAGTATAAAAGATCCAGTTGGCTCATACATCGTTAATTTTGAATTAATGCGTCAAATGGCAATACGACGGTTCAAATATGCCTGAACTAGTCCACGGGGGAATTTGGATTCAGGATTTCAGGTTTCAAGGGTAATGTCTGTCACGCCAATAATTGAAGGTTCATGACCAACAGTAAAAGCTTTGATTTCGCAAACTTTTAGTTTGATTGTGAAACATTCCTCATGACATGAATAATGTGAAACGTTCACAGATGATATACGACACCCCCTGCCATGTATATGTACATCTGATTTCAAAGGCTTCATGAGCTAATGCATCCCTTTATCGTTTTAAGAAATCAGTTTCATTATAATTTCGTCAATATTATATATTAATACTATTTAATAATTTAATTATTTGAGATAAACTTGCTCATCTCTTTCAGCTTGGCAATATAAGGATATTGGGTTTCAAGCTAATTTGTTCATTGAAGAAACCGTCTCGCCTTCAGATAGAATTATATTTGGCAAGGTCAACCACAACGAAGGAAATGCATACAACAAAACTACCGGATATTTCACTGCTCCAGTATCAGGGGCGTACCTGTTTTGGGTCAACATCGTATACCGAAGTTATGGTTCTGCTACTGTGTTTTATATTCAAACGAGCGACACAATCTTCGGCAGTGCATATGGGAGAGCGAATGAGCTATATGGAACGGCGAGTGCAACAACGATCTCCTATCTCAGCAAAGGGGAACGTGTTTGGATAAGTTCAAGTACGAATGTTATGATTCCAGCCACCTATTCATCTGCAGGCGCTGTGTTGATTAAACAATACTAAGTTCTCCTGTTTGTCTTATTATCATTCTTCTTTTTACTTATTTTCCAAATCGCAGTATATCAGTTTTCTATTATAAAATTATATTTTAAGGCCAAAACGTCCTTGATATTCCCATAGGAAGATTTTTTCTACATATTTTAGAAACAAATCCACAATTCTTAAAGGTGACATTTGATGATTTAAACATATTTATCTCATTAAAGAGACGGATTGGTAAACAAGTTGTAATAGTTTATCTGAATACCGCTCCTGAATACAGGATGGCATGTGTCATGGTGAATTTACAATACATGAAAGATTTACAAAAGCCAACAACAATTTAAGAAATGTCAGTCTGCAGGGAGGGGTGTCTCCTGTCTCACACCTGCTGTTGATAGATACACGCTTCTTACTTCCCTCTCAGAGATCCCGTACAGGATGGCGTTGACCCTTCGACTGTACTGCTCTTGTCTGTCTAACTCATTCTCCAGTGTTTCAAGAAAATAGAGCCATGGGCTCTGTAGCTCATCAGAGTTTATTTTGTTTGATGATGAAGACAGAAATATGTTGTCTCAATATTATGCACAATCCCTAACCCTGACAAATCTTAGTCTTGAAATTGAGAGAGAGCACTCAGCAAGGTCAACACACAGGATATTATGCAATATTCTGACCCCTTGGCTCTGGTTACAAGCCAGCTGTGTTTTTTGTGTTTTACCGCCAAATTATGTAATAGACTCCTGCTTGCACTAAACACTGGCAGCACTGATCTAACTGTATAAGGCTTAAAGAGAACAGGCAATGTGATGAATCTCATGGTACATAGTACAATTTAGAATCACTTTGGCTAAACAATCTCTGCACAAATTTATCGGTTCTAAGCCTTGTCATCCAAACATCTAAACATTCTGAACGCAATATTCCTTCTAGTTTGTTCTGGATGAAAACAGGATTTTAGGTAATGGCCTGTGAGGCCCTTATTTGGGGTCATAGGGTCACCAAATCTACAATTTAGAATCTCCATTGGCTAAAGACTCTTTACACAACATGACAGGCTTCTAGGTCTTTTCATTCTGGAGAAGAAGATGAAAATAATCTTATCTTATCATTTCATCACCAGTCATATGCAGTTCACATATCTCATGTAAAATAAAAGAATTCTTAACTCCTCTTCAATTTAGTCCTTTATGACTTGTCACAATTTTCATTTCATAGGCTATTCAACAGTTCTCATTTCACATTGATTACATCAATTTGACAAACATGTCCACAATGTAGATTGTTATTTCAAGTTGACATACATTTCAAATAAAGTGGTTGAAGTGTCATAAAATATCAGTTCAAAATTCATTTTCGACAGGTTTTTTAGGCTGTGGCCCATATTTTGGTTCACAGGGTCACCAAATTTACAAGTTAGAATCCCCATTGGCTAAAGAGTTTGCATACAATATTACAGCCTTCTAGGTCTTTTTGTTCCGGAGAAAAAGATGAAAACAGGATTTTAGGTAATGGCCTGTGAGGCCCTTATTTGGGGTCACAGGGTCACCAAATCTACAATTTAGAATCCCCATTGGCCAAGGAGTCTGTACATATAATTTCAGCTCTCTGGAGTCATTGGTTCTGGAGAAGAAGATGAAAATAGCTTTTTAGCTTATGACCCCTGTGGCCCTAATTTGGGGTCACAGGGTCACCAAATCTACAATTTAGAATCCCCATTGGCCAAGGAGTCTGTACATAAAATTTCAGCTCTCTAGAGTTATTGGTTCTGGAGAAGAAGTCGAAAAAGTGAAAAGTTTACGGACGGACGGACGGACGGATGGACGGACGCCATCCCATGCCATAAGCCCATCGGGCCTTTCAGGCCTGATGAGCTAATAAGGGGAGGTCGGGTAAGTTGAACTTATTTTTTTTTAATTTCTGAAATCGCCCTATAAATTACTTATAATGTTATGTGGATTTTTAATTACACAGCTTAATTAATGCAGACAAACGATTCACTGTCGGTATGCCGGGTATGACGTCAATCTCGGCACTTGGATATCCGCGTACATGATGTTTTAGCAACTTTGTAACTGTCAATTTTACATACAAATATTCCTCAAAACAATTCAAATTTTCTATATATCGAATCCTTAGATGCCTAACTTTGTAAGTATGCAAATGACAATTGCATGATAATTGTATAAATATGTGCTTGAGCCAATTTCAAATACCCATGATGTAATTGTAGTGACATTTCGCTACAAAGCAAATTGGCCTGGCACGGCGCACAATGTCCCTGTTACAGGTTGACAGGTGTCCGGGTGACCTATCATGCAGTCATGTTTTAGTGCGCTCCCTGGGTTAAATTTGAAGCTTTTCTCAAACTGGGTTATAAAATTTGTCTAAATGATTAATTGCAAGTGTATATTAACTCGTTTTTATGCTAATTTAATTCCGATATATAATGTACACAGGGATAATAATGTCATTCTTTACAAACATGCATTACAGTTGTCCTCTAATATAAACAGCAAAATGTTTTTAAAAATGCCTGCTTGGATTTCAGTAAGTATCTTTGTGAGATTACTTTGCTATGTATGCTTCTCAGAAAGTGAAGGCACAGAAGTATTAAAAAATACTGTATATATGTAGCAACATACCTGATGTAGCGCTTTCAAATCAGATTTTGATTGTTTTCTCTCATATATATACATAAAATTTCAGCTCTCTACGTTCATTGGGACTGGAGAAGAAGATGAAAATAGCTTTTTAGGTAATGACCCCTGTGAGCCAAATTTGGGGTCACAGGGTCACCAAATCTACAATTTAGTATCCCATTCAGCCAAGGAGTCTGGACAAAAAAAATCAGCTCTCTGGAGTCATTGGTTCTGGAGAAGAAGTCGAAAAAGTGAAAACTTTACGGACGGACGGACGCCATCCCATGCCATAAGCCCATCGGGCCTTTCAGGCCTGATGAGCTAAAAAGTCAAGCAAATAAAGATGAATTAACTCACTTGCAAAGAAACGCCGTCACAATGTTAACAGTCAGTAACAACGGAAACACTGCTGTCAGATGAAGTCGATTATAAATGTCTTTGATTATAATCACAATGCACAATACACAATGCACAATTTCATTCATTAGGGTTTGATACTTTTATCAATATGTTTGCGCATTGACACTGTAAGACATCGTAACAGAAATATGAACAAATAATGTTTCAAAAACCCATTTGACTTCTGGAGATTGATGAAGCAGTGTTTCATTCGTATGCATTACCCATGGATTTAATGATATCATGTATTTTTGTATTTTTATTTAAAAAAATATATCATAACCATTAACTCAAATGTGATGATTTTTGTGTTCATCCCTAGGTTTTTGGGAGCAACTACACATTAAGATTATAAAAATGTTTTGTCTATTATGGAACACAAACATCCAATATCGCGTCAAAAATTGCCGCCGACAACTCCAAATGACCAAGTCCATAACTATTCACTCAAAATTGATAATCTAGGTGTCCATCCCCAGGTTTTTTGGGCAAACAACACATTACTGAGCTGTGAATCCATGACTTTCAGCTATCCATTATCACCTTAGATTCACATAACGCACAACCATCTATGTCCATAGAATAAGTTTCAGAGCGTTCAGTTGGGAGTGTCATCCTCCTGCTACAAAGGACTTGGCATACTTGATTTGTGTATATGGTGTGTACTAATCACCATAATTGATTATTTACAACAATGACTTTACCGTCATAATAGTACATAGGTGATGACAACCTATTCACTCAAATGTTCATCGCATGCTAATTCCCCCAAGCTGATTTGACACAATTTGCAATTTCGAAAATTACACAGCTCTGTAGAACCTGGAACTTCAGATTTCCAACTTCAAAATCTGAACTTTTGGATTGCGTGAAAACCGCCAAGATACTCCAAGAGTAGATGCTAAAGTGTTTGATGGAGCATCAATTGTCCACTCACTGCCAAGAGCTAATGTGACATCCTTTGGAGAGTACAGCGATCCCACATTTCCACCTTGGGCAGCACGGCAACTAACTGGCTGTTCAAGGATATAGATTGTATGGGACCACTACAAGAGAGAAGTCTGACGTCTCCAACCAGAGACAAAGGATCAAGACGCAATGTGTCCAAACAAACAAACTACCACAGACTTCCCCTATGTTTCTCAAAAATTCAAAGAACAAAAAAACCTTTTTGAATTACTATCAGATAGTGTCAAAACAAGCACATTTGAGGCAGGTGTTTAAACAGTGTTTGTCAATGACCGTGAATCAACACTTTTGTAAGATCAAAAGTATGCTGACACCAGTCTGGTTCTCCATGTACAAGATGATCTAATCAAGGCAGGGCACAATCTTGCCAGCACAGAGGATACAGATGTGTTTTCTTGGTTTTTCTTGGAGTATTATCTGGGGTGAAATAAATCAACCAAAAAATCAAACGGTTGGTTGTCTATTGGTAACGTCAAGAAATATACATAATATAATGTGAATGTCTTTTATCAACAGTTTGGAGACAACTGTACATTAGGTCGTCCCTTTCTCCACAGCATTTGCAGGACGTGACACAACTTCCAGTTTGCTGGTAAAGGAAAGAAAACGTCATGGCAGACTTGGCAGGCATATCCAGGTATCCTATCCAAAGGTAACAGAAGCCTTTATTTTGTAAAGCAGAACTCCCTACTAACCGATTGACAGAGTTTTCGCTCATAGAAAGATTTGTTTGTATCATGTATGACCACACCACTTACTTACCAGAGACAACATTTAACAAGACTTATTCTGCCAAGGAAAGCACGCGAAACTGAAGCATTTGTTTTCACTAACACGGCACGCTCTTATTCAGCAAACAGATAGGGCCATCTACCAAGCAAGTGTTTGGACAGAGAGCGTATAGTTGCATAACAAAATCCTTCTTGCCCTCGGGATTGCGTATTGTACCAAAAGGAAGTACAATGGTACTATGGGTGAATATTCCAGAAGTGTCAAGGTCATGCAGGACTTGTGAAATGCGAGTGCAAAGCACAGCCTGTGTGCTCGGGAAATGCATATATAGGCAGTCACATATGCAAATGGTTAGAATGTGTTTCTTGTCTCCCAAGCCAGGGATGTATAAACCATAATTTAATCAAATTCGACTGAAACGTAGGTCAAATGGTAGTGCCATGTTGGACAAAGTTAAATTTACTTGTAAAATAATGGCTAAATTTCTTGCACCCAAAAACATTGAAATAGACATCTTGACCATCCAATTTGAGTGAATAATTATGGACTTGTGGACATTTGGAAGTGTCGGTGGCCATTTTTGATGACTTTTGTATTCAATGATAAACATAATTTGTATGATCTTAATGTGTTCGTTTGCCCCATTACTCTAGGGTCAGAGTTATGATCAGTGGGAGCTTTCATCAGAGCTTTAGTCAGCCTTCTTGTACGCCATCTTGAAAAAAACACGGGGTCCTACTTTGATAAACTTTTACACGAATGACAGTTGGTAGTACGGGTTTGATTCTGTTCGCAATAACTGAAGATGCAGGTTTACAGGAATAATTTAATAAATTTATGGGACTATGGGACGCCAGAATTTAAGAAACTATTTTGGCTTATTGGCTTTTATATGGTATACATGTTACATGTTTTCAATGCATTCAAACGTTCTTCATAAGTTAGTTTACCTTCTGGATTTGCTGAAGGCAGTCACTAAAGATTCATCACAGTTCACTTGAAAGAATGGAATTACTCACATAACAACAAGTGTGAACAACCAATATTGACAAATTCGCTTTGTGAAATTGGTAGATAATGCGTCTTTCATACCACACATTTATTTTTTCTGATACATTATCTACTTTCTTATCAGACAACTTGATTGGTGAAACAACTTTGGGCTGTAACACTTTAATATTTACTTTATTTATGTAACATGATATACATGCACATTCGTTCATGTCTACTTATTCGTCATAAATGTGTTCAATCATCCTTCAGTAATAAAAAATGAGGATCTACTCAAAACGATAATTCTTTATGATAATAATAAAAGTCGGAACCCGGGTGGCATGGATGAATACATTTTTGATTGGAAGAATGTTTCTTCAAGTCGTTATCTAGCACCAGATGTTTGTTTTCAGTCACCAATCTTTTTGAATTGAAGCTTATCAGTTACCTAGGACACATTCAGTTTTCGTCATGGTCTGGGACCCAGTCTTCGTAAGAACCCTCGCAGTATTACTTTTCAATGCTGACTCCTGTGCCCCTCAGCAGCTTAGCAAAGAAGTTGATATCAACAGCTTAAAAGAACACGTGAAAAATATGGATGCTTTACTTCATCAGGTCCAGTCTCATTCCAAAGCTCAGGATCAGAAATACTCGGCAGTCTTGTCCAGTGTTCTCTCTCAGCTGACACAGACTACTGAGGAACTGGAGAAGCTGAGGACAACAAAAAATGTTACTGAGGAACTTCAGCAGGTCGAGGACTTGAAGGAGGAGTTGGAGAACCTGAAGGAATCCTACAACGATACTCTACTGGACTATACTACGGCCATGGATGAGCTGGCCGAGTTGAAACATTCATACGACCGATCTCTCATCGAATTGGAGACAGCAAAGAGTAAAGTTGAATTACTTCAACAGAACTTGCAAAACTGTAGTGGTGGCGTTTCCAAATCCCGGGATCCTAATTTGACAAGTCAACCAAACCTGTACTCTGTTACCGTAGATAGTGATATTGCAACCTTAAGAGAGGAACTCTCACAACTAAACGCGACACAGACTCAAGTACTGATTTCACTGGCAGACATCATGGGGCAGCTGAATAACAGTGGTTACAAACAGATTTCAAGTTCTAAACGGCGTAAGTATTTAACCATTTAACAACTGCAAACTCATTTAACAAATGGTATAAAAACATCCATTTGGCTCATACATCATTAGGTATGCCTTTAAAAAGAGTTAAATGGCAATAAAACGGTTTAAATTGCTTGAAATAATCAACGTATCATGTTTAACCCTATCTCCACCAAATGTCCCTGTTCCCGATAAGTCACATCAACTGACCATGGTAGAATTATTATAACCATTACGATCATTGCCATTCAGTGTGTGAACTTACCTGGCAGGCAGCTGGACAGACATAAAGAATAAAACATCATCAACATCAGACATCATCTTCATCATCATTTCCTCTTCGGGCTCCATGCAAGACACTCCTGAGAAACTTTGTATGTGCACGGTTTCTCACTATATCATATTCATGAAAATCAAATTCATAATGAAACTAAGATTATGAAAGAAATAATAAGCTATGACACATATATCAATAAGGTTTAACAATGTAACTCTTTAAATATATTTTCTCTTTCAGCGTGTCAAAATACAGATATTGGGTTTCAAGCTAATTTGACCATTGGAAAAACCGTCTCGCCTTCAGATAGAATTATATTTGACAAGATCAACCACAACGAAGGAAGTGCATACAACAAAACTACCGGATATTTCACTGCTCCAGTATCAGGGGCGTACCTGTTTTGGGTCAACATCGTATACCGAAGTAATAAATTAAAGGGCTACTATATTTTATATTCAAACGAGCGACACAATCTTCGGCAGTGCATACGGGATGGCGTTTGAGCTCTATGGAACGGCGAGTGCAACAACCATCTTCTATCTGAGGAAAGGGGACCGTGTTTGGATAAGTTCTAGTACGAATGTTATGTTTTCAGACACGTACTCATCTGCAGGCGCTGTGTTGATTAAGCAATACTAAGTTAATTCTCCTGTATGTCTTATTGTCATTTTTTCATATTCCTTATTTGGCAAATCGCAAAAGTGTGGTGATGATTATCAGCTTCTATGATGAGAGGTCGTAACATCCTTGATGCCCCCGCAGGAACATGCTTTTTAGATATTTAAAATAATCCAGTTCTAAAAGGTAACATTTAGGTCACCACAACGACATACAAGTCCAATAAACTAACTAAATATTAACCACCAGGCAAAAGAAAGTTTTCATCGACTTTATCTGTCAAAACAATACAGACAAGGCGATTTATAAACAGAAATCCTTTTCCAATTATTCAATACACCGAAATGGGTCCCAATTAAAATGACACAAAATTATTCGGGCTGTATGGGGCGTTGCGTTATCGTTCAGCAACATTAGTCTTGGCTTTTGTTGCGTGAAGGGCACCACAAGAAGTCTTAACATTGCATCCCTGTACCAGCTGTATTGTGTTTAGCCAGAAAAGACGCCCAAAATCATGACGCCTTCACTCCGAACTGTTCAACTTCTCTGATACCGATTGGTGCCAAGCGACAGATCGTGGTCGGTATTAAATCTGTCTTGTCTAAACCATCTAATCCATAACTGCATACCCTACATCTGCATGTATGACTAAAGTATGACTCAAAATTATGATTAAACATTAGATCAATTAAACTATCAATTTATCACGATAGTTGCTAATTTGCTGTGCATACATACATGTAGTACTTTATCGATAGTAGTTTAAAACAAAATGTGTTTGTTAAACATTGATGCCCTCGAATAAAAGCATAGACAAAATTATAATATCAAAGATATAGAGATTATTACCCGAGGAAGTGTGTCATATGAAACGAGTGTGATTTTTTGTATTTCCCGAGCGAGAGCGAGGGTAATACATAAATTTACACAAGTTTCGTAAAAAGTCATATGACACACCATCGAGTGTAATAATTTCTTTATTAACCATTCTATTTCATTTAAATCGTGTAGCCAGGAGACGGCCTACTTCTCTTGCGACGGCAAGCTACAGTGATGTCACGAACAATTGTTTTATGACGTCACAGATGAGAAGTCGCGCTGAAACAATGGTTGCTAGGCAAACGTGATAGGTGCACATATCAATAATATTAACTTGGTTATTTTCAATCATATGGGTAATAAAAGTACTTACACTCCGTGGAATGATATGGTTAATTATCAAATATATATTCAATGACGGAAGACATTTTTCGGAGAATGCAACGTGCAGGAAGGTTCAGGTAACAAGGCACAGCACCTAATCTAAAAGGCCTCAGCACAGTGGGTAACCATGCCAAGTATCAAAGGCATATCACTGACCTATCAAATGTTATGACAAAGGTTAAAGTTTCTCGGACAGACGGACCGACACACAGACGATGAACAGACAGACAGGTGAAAAACAATATACCCCCGGGGGCATACAAACAATCGATAACCCCAAGACATCTAATTCCTTCCGTAACTTAATGAAACTTGGTGTGTGGAACAATATGTAGACGTGCCTTTCGTGTTTTTCAACTTCATAACAAAATTATTTTGTATTTTCGTTCTACTAAACTCAAAAGCTGTAAGGCACAGATCAACGAAACTTGGTATATGGAACATTCATGTGTAGATGTGACCTTCGCTATTCAATTTTAGCCCTTTAGTCATTTCCAAAGAGACATAATTTGGACTTTCGTTTCTGGAGCAGAACTCAAAAACCAAAAAGGCACAGCTCAACGGAACGAAAGATGGAACGATGAAATGAAATATTTTAGAATATGTTTATTTTTTCAAAAAGCAAGTTTATAATGTATTTTATCAAACAATGTTCACTAACATAATATTTTTTAGATATCTATAAAATGATGTGCGCAGTTGAATGAACAAATGCATTCAGAAACAATACAAGGGGTCACCAAATGTTTTTGATCAGTTTAACGCCATTTTTTAATTCAGCTACTTAAACGTGAAAAGCAGACGGACGCAATGTTCAGTAATTTTGGCCAATTTTTGTCATAAAAATCGCACCACCAATTGAAATTGAAACCAGTTTTGTTTTGCAAGCGTTTACATTAAAAGAACATATCGAATATCCCACATCATATATGAGCATGACATCACATACACACCTTGTTCCGAGGTGCACGTGCATGTATGCTTTGAGCATGCTTGTCCCAGTGGTCGGTTTGCCAAAAATGTATGTACATACATAGCCACTTTTGGTGTATGTTATATTAGCAGACACAGCTAAAATTAATTCGGCGACCAATCAGACGTCCACACCTAACAGATCAGCACCGACATGCCCATTTAGCCAGCTGACAAGCAATTGTCGTTGGAATCTTAGAACATCGAGAAAAATCCACTGGTCCGATGAAAGCCGATTTTTATTGCATCATACAGACGGGAGGGCACGGATTTGGAGGCAGAGAGAGGCGCGGCAAATGATCAGAGCAACATTCAAGATGAATTCCCATTCGCAGGTTGATCCGTCATGGTCTATATAAATCCTTGTTTCTATGATTGTAAGCCTTACATTGTCACAGTTTCCGGTCCATTGAATGGACAGAGGTACCAGATCCTGATCTTGGATGGTTCTGTGGTCCGTCATTTTGACAATCACGTTCTCCCCACACGTCCAATCTTCATGGAAGATAATGCCAGAACACATTGTGCACAAGCCAATAATTACAAAATGGTTTTGTTACACTAATTTCCGCGTTTCTGATTGGACGAGAGCTCTCAAAAAACTGCTGCCATTTCTCGATGAATGCAGATAAAATGTGCTACCATACCTCGTGCATTCGTACCTTATGACGTCACAATCCATCAGAACAAACGGACGTGTCAGTTGGTTCTTACAACTGAGAGTAACGTTTTGATGCAAAATAAGATATACACGTGTCATTTCGTCTTCAAACCCACGCCAATAACTGGAATATTCATTTCTCTTTCGAACGAGACAATTAATTTCACCTGGAACACTTCATTTTAATCGATACAAGTCCTCAAGCTTGTTCATCCACTAGCGCTTCGCAAACGGTCGCCATGTTTGAACGTCACGTGATATGCTAATGAGGGTTAATCACAAATTGCGTAAACCAGAAAAAACGAACCCTGATTGTATGCATGTGAATGCTGTGAAAACGAAATTGAATCCTCTGCCGTTTTAGATTAAGGATTCCTCAATTTTGCTTCAGCTATGTATTGTTGCGTGTAACAAGCTGCTGCCTCCCGTGATAAATGACACATAAATTAGTTTTGTGTAAATATTTAAAGAAAAACTTGTTGATTTTGTAATTATAAGGATTGTTTTACATGTTTTGTGCCTCTATCGAAGTATAACAGCAACAAATTTCGTATAACATCGCTCCGCTACGCTACGCGATGTTATACAATTTGTTGCTGTTATACTTCGATAGAGGCACAAAACATGTAAAACAATCCTTAATTGTTCAGCATCTCCAAAATAATGCCGTTGAGACACTACCATGGTCAGCCATTAGTCCAGATATGAATCTCATTGACGTGTGGGACATTTTGGGCCGTAGAGTTAGAGCGAGGGCTCCTCAAGTGCAAACCCTTCAGGAGTTGACCCAGGTTTTGCAGGAGAGTGGCAACAGATTCCCCGACAGTCATTCAGATGTCTGGTGACCAGCATGAGACCGCGTATGAAAAATGTTATCAGAGTGCGAGGTGGTTACACCAGATATTGAGTTTATCACTCATTATTATCCCCCGCCACAACGAAGTTGGCGGGGGATATAGAAATGAGCTCCGTCCGTCCGTCTGTCCGTCTGTGCGTCCGGGCTTTTTCATTCCGGCCTCAAACTTCAAAACTATTAGACATATCTCAACGAAACTTGGTGTGTGGAACAATCATCATGTGTAGATGTGCCTTTTGGGGTTTTCAACTTCTTCGAGTTATTTTTGTTGACCGTTTCCATGGAAATGTAACTTAGAATTTCGTTTCTGGATCAGAACTCGAAAACTATAAGACATATCTCAACGAAACTTGGTGTGTGGAACAATCATCATGTGTGGATGTGCCTTTTGGGATTTTCAACTTCTTCGAGTTATTTTTTTGGACTGTTTCCATGGAAATGTAACTTAGAATTTCGTTTCCGGATCAGAACTCGAAAACTATAAGACATATCTCAACGAAACTTGGTGTGTGGAACAATCATCATGTGTAGATGTGCCTTTTGGGGTTTTCAACTTCTTCGAGTTATTGTTTTTGACCGTTTCCATGGAAATGTAACTTAGAATTTCGTTTCCGGATCAAAACTCGAAAACTATAAGACATATCTCAACGAAACTTGGTGTGTGGAACAATCATCATGTGTAGATGTGCCTTTTGGGGTTTTCAACTTCTTCACAATTTTTTATTTGTTTAATTTTTACCATTTCCATGGATACTTAACTTAATAATTAATTTCCGGAGCAGAACTCAGAAACTGCCATGGATGTATGTTTAGCTCATCTGGCCTGAAAGGCCCGAATGGCTTATGGCATGGCAAGGTGTCCGGCCTCTGTCTGTCCATCCATCCGTCCGTCCGTCTGTAAACGTTTCGCATTTTGTCTTCTTCTCCAGAACCACTTGGTCTAAGGAGCTGAAATTTTGTGTGCAAACTCCTTGGTTCATAGTCACTGTTATTCAACAACTATTCTTCAATAAATTTTCCCAAAGGCGGGGGATATGGCCGACTCGGTCTGCTTGTTGACTTTGATACTGTGTTTAACAATTCTGTAATATGAATTTTCTTTTGTTTTTGTCGTAACGACCTCAGCAGCGATAGTTATTCATCTCATTTTCCATTGATCTTAGTGGAATTTCGTTTGCTACATATAAAAACCTTCTATTAATGCCCAAATTCAGTCTTGTGTTGTCACTTTTGTAAATGAACCTTCACATGACGCCATGTTTTCCATGGTACCAAATGTGTGAGGTTGAAGATCCAGTTTTATTTATTGATCAAAAGTGCGATGAGGGTGAGATATCTATACTGAGCAAAAAGGGAAGGTCTAGGACCATTTGATTTTTAGCTCATCAGGCCTGAAAGGCCCGATGGGCTTATGGCATGGCATGGCGTCCGGCGTCCGTCCGTCCATCCGTCCATCCGTCCGTAAACTTTGCACATTTTCGACTTCTTCTTCAGAACCAATGACTCCACAGAGCTAAAATTTTATGTGCAGACTCCTTGGCCAATGGGGATTCTAAATTGTAGATTTCGTGACCCCGTGACCCCAAATGGGGTCACAGGGGTCACATCCTTAAAAACCTATTTTCATCTTCTTCTCCAGTTCCAAAAGGTCAAGAGAGCTGAAAAGTTGTGTACAGACTCCTTGGCCAATGGGGATTCTAAATTGTAGATTTCGTGACCCCATGACCCCAAATGGGGTCACCGGGGTCACATCCTTAAAAACCTATTTTCATCTTCTTCTCCAGTTCCAAAAGGTCAAGAGAGCTGAAAAGTTGTGTACAGACTCCTTGGCCAATGGGGATTCTAAATTGTAGATTTCGTGACCCCATGACCCCAAATGGGGTCACCGGGGTCACATCCTTAAAAACCTATTTTCATCTTCTTCTGCAGTTTCAAAAGGTCTAAAGAGCTGAAAAGTTGTGTACAGACTCCTTGGCCAATGGGGATACTAAATTGTAGATTTCGTGACCCCATGACCCCATGACCCCAAATGGGGTCACAGGGGTCACATCCTTAAAAACCTATTTTCATCTTCTTCTCCAGTTCCAAAAGGTCAAGAGAGCTGAAAAGTTGTGTACAGACTCCTTGGCAAATGGGGATTCTAAATTGTAGATTTCGTGACCCCATGACCCCAAATGGGGTTACCGGGGTCACAGCCTTAAAAACCTATTTACATCTTCTTCTCCAGTTCCAAAAGGTCTAGAGAGCTGAAAAGTTGTGTACAGACTCCTTGGCCAATGGGGATACTAAATTGTACATTTTGTGACCCCATGACCCCAAATGGGGTCACAGGGGTCACATCCTTAAAAACCTATTTTCATCTTCTTCTCCGGTTCCAAAAGGTCAATAGAGCTGAAAAGTTGTGTGCAGACTCCTTGGCCAATGGGGATACTAAATTGTACATTTCGTGACCCCATGACCCCAAATGGGGTCACAGGGGTCACATCCTTAAAAACCTATTTTCATCTACTTCTCCAGTTCCAAAAGGTCTAGAGAGCTGAAAAGTTGTGTGCAGACTCCTTGGCCAATGGGGATTCTAAATTGTAGATTTCGTGACCCCTTGACCCCAAATGGGGTGACGGGGGTTACATCCTTAAAAACCTATTTTCATCTTCTTCTCCAGTTCCAAAAGGTCTAGAGAGCTGAAAAGTTGTGTGCAGACTCCTTTGCCCATGGGGATTCTAAATTGTAGATTTCGTGACCCCATGACCCCAAATGGGGTCACAGGGGTCACATCCTTAAAAACCTATTTTCATCTTCTTCTCCAGTTCCAAAAGGTCTAGAGAGCTGAAAAGTTGTGTGAAGACTCCTTGGCCAATGGGGATTCTAAATTGTAGATTTCGTGACCCTGTGACCCCAAATGGGGTCACTGGGGTCACATCGTTAAAAACCTATTTTCATCTTCTTCTCAAGTTCCAAAAGGTCTAGAGAGCTGAAACGTTGTGTGAAGACTCCTTGGCCAATGGGGATTCTTAATTGTAGATTGTGTGACCCCATGACCCCAAATGGGGTCACAGGGGTCACATCCTTAAAAACCTATTTTCATCTTCTTCTCCAGTTCTAAAAGGTCTAGAGAGCTGAAAAGTTGTATGCAGACTCCTTGGCCAATGGGGATTCTAAATTGTAGATTTCGTGACCCTGTGACCCCAATCTAGGTCACGGGTCATGACCCAAATATTTTCATCTTTATCTTAAGTACGTAAAGCTGTAGAAAGGTGAAATTGTAATTGTAGGATTGGTGACCCTGTGACTCCAAAGTTGGGTCACAGGAGTCATGGTCTAAAAAACCTATTTTTTTCTTGATAACAATGTATTACTTGATATAACTTAGATAGTCAACCTTAGATAATAATCAATGAAATCTTGATGAGCTACAGAGCCCATGGCTCTATTTTTATATTTTGACATTAATTTGCATTATTGTGCAATTCTGGCACAATTCTACCACCACTGCTTCAAGGTCGCATTTCAAAAGTCCTGAGTCACCAACAACCCTAAATGAGCTTGCTAACATCCTTGTTGATAAATGGCAACAGATTCAATATCAACTGTTTCAGAACCTTTCCTTAGGTTTTCAAGACGTTCTTAAGCAGTAATTAATGCACAAAGTGAGCATACAGGCCAATTAAGTTGATTTCAATAAAATTTCAGATTAAAAAAATTTTCACGTACACGTAACCAAATAATGCTTATCTTTTTCTGCTCAGTATATGACAAAATGTGTGTACTGTTTATACTGAAAGCAATGAATTGAAACAATACAAAACAAAATAACACAATAAAACAGAACAGTTGACTTTATTCAAATAGGAACAAGTACATTCTCTGTAATATAAATTCTCTAAATTCTCCAGAAAAATAAACATTTACCAACCACTGCAACAGATTTCTCAAATGCAAAGTTAGAAAAAAGGACCCCAAAAGAAATCATGACTTAATGTTTTCCTTATGGTTCTATGAATGTCAATGATATTCTAAATGTTTGTAAAATATTTTGATTCAAATGCTTCAAGAAAGTTATTTGCAAGCACCAAGGCTGTCTGTTAAGACATTGAACCACGCCCTGACCTCTTTCAACACTAATAAACATGTATTTATTATCATAGTTAAATCATACAGAATGTGTCTACTTCACTCCCTGACCTCTTTCAACACTAATAAACATGTATTTATTATCATAGTTAAATCCTACAGAATGTCTCTACTTCACTCCCTGACCTCTTTCAACACTAATAAACATGTATTTATTATCATAGTTAAATCCTACAGAATGTCTCTACTTCATGAAGTAGCAAGAGCATCTAGCACAACCAATTATCACAAACAATATGAAATAATTAAATACTCTGTACTCCCGCTACCAGTTAGACTAATTTCCTCGCAAAAACACATTTACTTTGATTTCAAATGTTCAGAGAGATGCATCTATAATTAGATTCAGAAACATATATTTAAATCGCTTGAAAGTACTTTCTGTCAAAAATGACTTGGATAATCTATAGAACACTCTATACATTGTGAACTTGAGAATCAGTGCTGTTCACGGGGGAAATTATAAAGAAAGATAGACTGAAATATTATGAGACAAGATTAAGACCTATCTCTGTGGTTCAAATCACCATTGCTCTAATTAGTTACATTTTAGATTTGGTGGTAAAGTTATTGAGCCCCGACGTCTCATTCCAATCTCTCTCATCCAGAGGAACGAGGGATTGGTGCTCCTGCCTTTACTTGACTTCATCCTGATTGGGCTGCACTTTTCAGATATCCCTGCTCTGGCCAGACGATTCCGTACACGCTTGAATTTCTTTCTGTTTGCGATCCAGATAAGAGGATCATTATTCAAGTTGGCCCCTCCTCTGATCAGCAAGTCCACAACGTCAATCAAACCCTTGTTCACTGCATTCAGAATGGGTCGTCCACAACTACAGTTGACATCACTCCCTGCATCAATCAGTAGCCTTGTAACTGTGGCTGACTCAGACTTACAGAGGGCATTGTCCTGCTGGGAGTCCAACTTGCTCACGTCAGCATAGTGGGCCAGCAGGAGACCCACAACCTCCACGTTACCATGACAACTTGCCAGATGTAATGCGGTCTGTCCGTCCTTAGCCTGCATGTCGACTGACGCTCCTGCTTCCAGGAGGAAACGGACAAACCGGGTGTTCCACCTCTTATGTTCACAAGCAAAATGAAGTGGGGCCTTTCCTTCTTTGCCAGATTTAGTGTTTGGATCTGCTCCGTATGTTAAAAGAAGCTTGACGACATCTCCCCTGTTTAACTCACAAGCCACAGACAAGGGCGTGACCTCCATCTCATCAAGGGGTCGGAGGTAGAAGTGGAGGTGACCCTCCCTGGCGTCCTCACTGAGAAAGTCCTCAAGCTGCTCCAGACTGCTGTCCCGGACCATGTCAACCAACAGGTTGCTGCTCCGTCGCTCTCGACTTGGCTGCTTTGCTTCCGGCTCTTCCTCTTCCTTAATGAACGTCTGGGGATACAAGAGCTTAAGAATCATATCACTTATTCAGTTTGCCTGAACATTCTGTGTTTTAACTGCTGATCTGATCAATTAAATGACATCAATCTTCCTGGAGTGGTCTTTAACGCAAATGAAATTAAACTGGCATGCAAAGTGATTTTCCAAACATTCACATAATAAATGCTTACCTTTAAGACTGAACCCCTGATTTCCCGCATCCTCAGTGTGTTTGGACCAGTTGACTTAGCCACAGATGACTTCATTCTAATCACACCAGACTTGGGGGACAAGCCAGCTTTTATCAGCAGTTTTCTCGTGCGGTCAAACTTCTTCCTCTTTGCCATCCACACCAGGGGATCATGGTGTAGGTTAGCTCCAGCCTTGATCAGATAGAAGACAATTAGAGTTAGGTCATGAGTCACAGCATTGAGGATAGGAAGACCAAACTTGCAGTCTACGTCACTCCCAGCATCTATCAACAGTTTAGCAACCGCCGGACTCTTAGTCTTGCACAAGGCATTCTCCTTTTGCGAGTCCAGTTTAGTAACATCGGCATAGTGAGCAAGGAGGAGACTCACGATATCAGCGTAACCATGGTGACCAGCTAGATGCAGAGCAGTCTGTCCGTCATCGCTCTGATGATCGACTTTAGCCCCTGCTTTGAGGAGCTTCCTCACAATGCTTGCATTCCACTGCCCATGCTCGCAGGCAAACTGGAGTGGAGACTTGCCGCCAGCCCTAGATCCATCGTTAGGATCAGCTGCGTGCTTTAGCAGCAACTCCACGACATCTCCTCTGTTGAGTTCACAGGCTATCGATAGTGGAGTAACCTCCCCGCTAGACCATTTCCTGTGGTTGGAGTACTTTGACAGCGACTCAGTGACTTCCTCTAAACTTCCTGTCCGCACCAGATTCAATAACTTGTTGATGCCATTCACTGAACCAGACATGACCTGAAAACAGATGTTGAATGGGAATTTCTTCATTTTTTCATTAACCAAACATAAAGAAACAAATAAATTAGTAATAATTGTGTTGGTTAAATTAATATTTTTAAAAAATTTAAAAAAATCTTATTTCAAGGTGTGAATAAGTGTTTCAAGTGTAATAATTTCTTTATTATCTATTCTATTCCATTTGATTCATGTAAAATTAGTCAGGAAACGGCCCATTTCCCCTGTGACGGCAAGCACTGTGACAACCAATCGTTTTATGACATCACAGACAACAGAATACATATTAATACTGTAAATTTAGGAATAATCTTAAAGGTGCATCCATTGTGTTTCATAAATTTTTATTTGGCTTTAATACGTTCCAACACACCATATATGTGCCGTTTACAATACAAACAAATTCACTTAGCTTGCTTATTAATCCCCAATCACCAAACATATCATAATTACTAGTTTCCAATTAAAATCGAATAACATCATTATGCATGTGCAGAAACGAAATGTGCACGTTCTATTTACATGCACAGTAGTTATGTGACCTAGTGAACATTATCAACCCAAATCTGTTAGTTTGTCTGGTTTAAATAAGATTCCAAAATTACGTTTGATTCATTGGCGCGCGCCACACGCGGTGCATTGTCCGGTTTTCGATCAGAAATCGATACTTTTACCTTCATATCGTCAATATACTAAGTCGATTATCATCAAAATGGTAGTTTTCAGTAACAGTTGGTACTTCTCGATGAAATAAGACTATTTATAACGTTTGGCATATTTGACCCCCAACAACAAAATGGATGTACCTTTAAGATAGAAATCCAAAACATACTTTTGAAAACAAAATATCAAACATAAACTGTTTCTGACTCATATGAGCTAAGTCAAGCTTTGAGCAAATATTTGTTAACATAATCGACTAATCTTAACCTTACCTTTCTTCATTAAGATGCATTACTGTTCGAGGTGTTTATTTCTTGCCCTTCCCTGTAAAGAGATAAATAATGATAAGATAAATAAAGAGCCATCATCTGTAGTTCATCCAACTGGAAACACACAGTATTGGTAATATTGGTAACTCCTATTGGCCAATGAGTCTGTACAGAAGAGTTTATCTTCTTTAGGCCTTTAGTTCTTGAGAAAATAAAATGTTTTAGGCCTTATTAGGAGCCACAGTCACCAAATCTTCATTTATAATCCTCATTGCTCAGGTCATTGCTAGGTTCAGTGGTTCTTGTGAAGAAGTCAAAGAGCTAAAAGTTAACATATTGATGACCACATGTCTGGAAGCTGGACACCATGCCATAAGCCTTTTGGGCCTGATTAGCGGAACACATAATGAATATTCATATCATGCAATGATCCAAAACAAAATGTCAGGGGCTTAAAATCCATGTTGTCAGAGTTTGTGTGTATCAAGGTGTTTTTGCTTTAATTTAAAGCATTCCTTCAATATAATATCTGTCATCCTTGGTAGTCTCCACAGTATACATTCCTATAAATTTCGACCAGTATTCTAGGTGCATCTATGGCTCAGTCCAATAATCTTAACACCTCCATTGGCTGACCTTTCATTCCATCAGATGACTACACTGTGAAGTTGAGCAAACCAATTAAACTGCTTTCTAATCTCACTCACTTCCTTCCTGTTTCTTCAGAAAAGTTTTACAGCTATTGACACATCTATGTTGCTCATCACCATCACAGTAGTAATGGCTAATGTGAATTGCTGCAGTGAGAAGGAATATTTATCACCCAAAACTGTGTTCCACAGGAGATATCGCTTGTGTGAGATCAAACGATATCTACTAGGAGATATCGTTTTGACAGTATATTTTGCACAATGCCCTGTCACTGTCAACTACATGATATCACAATGCTTTTACATCGAGTAATGACATCACAATGCTATGACATCATAAACATGATGATGTCACAATGCTATGACCTCACCGCACTGGAAGTCTAATGGCAGAGATGTGCTCAGAGATCTACACTATTTTCACTTAAACGTAATAAGAATGATTTTGGATGATAAATAGAATCTCACCCTCGTGTCTTCTGATATCAAATATATCAACACTCGTTGATAAAAGGAAAAATATCCTTGGCAAGCCTCGGATGTTTGTAACTTTAATCAACTCGTGTTGATATATTTGATATCAGAAGACACTTGGGTGAGATTCTCTATATACTCTGGAGTTTATCAAGGATGCATATCTTGTGAGTTGTAAGCTTGATGAAAATATATATACCAGCATGTTTCATGCACTCCTTAAGTTCCTGAAATTCTTTCTGACAGTCTCCCTTCTTTATGTTATCCTTTGATGCAACACATTTTCCATATGACGAGACCTGCAAACATTGTTAATAAAGAAAAAGAAAAAATTACATGAAAAACAAAAATAAATTCAATATTGTTGTTAAAGCTAATCTTTTGTTTTTTATTCCTTGAAGAATCCTATAAAGGAAATGTGTTTAGGGTACTATGAATAACCAATCACACCTACATCAGCTAAGTCATACGAAACAATTATTACTCTTTTAATACAATGAATGAAAGATAACAGCTACAGCAGGTGATAAACTTTCACATTTGTTTTAAATTTAAAGAATTTTACCCAACTTTGTTTGTTATCAGGTTGGGGAAGCCTGAAATCGATGTACAATATGTCAATTGGCATACACGGTAACAGGCCAATCTACGTACAAAACCATACGTCGATCGACGTATTCTGAAGATTCTGCCCTTGACTTCTGCCATGGATTGCTAGCAATATATGCTAGTTTATCAACTAGTATTCTTTCTGGTTTTCAGACAGTAAGACGATAAAAATAGGCTTTATAATATAAATTATATATATATAAACTAAATTAGTTTCAAAATGTCAACATCTTGGTGAGAGGTACAACAAATAGGAAGCACTTTAAATGTAAAGAGATGAAATAGGTCTTAAGGTCCTTAGACTCCTTACCCCTCTGACCTATCTTTGAGGCCAGAGATAAAATCCCCTACAAATAAAGACACACTTGAAGAATTAATTCATCACTGTTGTTTCCATTAAATTACCTACCTTTGTTCAAAGGGCACATCAAATCTCAAAAGTAAATCAAAATTTAATCTTAAAGCTCAATACAAATAGGTTTTCAGGTCAGGACCTCTGTTCCTATATTTGGGGTCACAGGATCATGAAATCTACAATTTAGAATCCCAATTGGCCCCGGAGTCTGTACATGAAATTTCAAGCCTCTAAGGTCAGTGGTTCTTGAGAAGAAGATGAAAATAGGTTTTTAGGTCATGACCTCTGTGACCTACATTTGAGGTTGCAGGATATACAATTTAGAATCCCAATTGGCCAAGGAGTCTGTACATGCAATTTCAAGTCTCTAGGGTCAGTGGTTCTTGAGAAGAAGATGAAAGAGTGAAAGGTTTACGGACAAACGGATGGATGGACCGGATGCCATGCAATAAGACCATCATGCCTTTCAACCATGATGAGCTAAAAAGTGGATCCGATGCTTTAGGTTGCGTTACTTTTGGGATAGTTTGTGGTTGTTTTTGCATTGTTATTTCACTTTTGAAAATTTTAGAAATGTACCGTGTTGATGTTCATTGCCTTCAAAGTCAATAATTCAAAGGTTTCAAGTCAAAACTTTAATATAATCAGCAAAGTGCTAAATGGTGCGTTTGATTAGGCACTTTCTGAATAATTGGCAAATGGCGTACGTTAATCATCCCACCAAAATCTACAGAGTAAGTAGTACATAGATTGGCCTGTTAGTATGCAGCTTGTTTTGTGTGATAGGGCATTCGGACGACAGAAGTTTGTTTACACTGCTAGGCATCTTCTACGTCGATTTCATGGTTTCACCAACCTGATTATTAACTTTGTTGTTTTTTATTTTAGTGTATTAATTTAAAACCATTTTACTAATAAAGGTTTGGTGTACCAATATGATGTCGATGAAAACAAATTGTTAACAGCTACTGCTGCTCCTGTCCCGTGTTGTTCATTGATTGTTACCAAATTCTATTGACACCAATTACAGTCAGTATTTAGTCATTTTGTAATGGGAAAAAGTACCTGTAATGAACATTTCATAAACCTGCGAGAATATTTCAAAATCTGTGATTTTTCTGCACTTTTCATCTTGTCTGTTGCAGAAACTGTTGAAAAGTGCACAGTGGAAACTCTGTAAATCACTTTGTCTATGACAAACACACATACGATGCTGAAAATTGTCGGAGTAAGGAGTTTAGAGCAATGTTATTGTTTCCGTTCGTAAAACTTAAACCGGTTTCAAACTACATAACTATCGTTCATTTATATGAGGTGTACATTCTGTTGCCTTGGTATTGTTTAAGTTTATCCACGTAATTATATATCTATTAAATAGATCATTTTGAATGTGTTATTTGAATCAAAGAAGATGCAGCACTCCAAGTTACGAATAAACTGAACCGGTATCAGTGTTGCGAACCGGAAATCATTATGGTTGTTGTATTTGGTAGATGTACTCCCAAGTTCCGAAAACGTATCCTGAATGACAATTTATTTGGTATTCAATAAAAAAAATAATAAGATACAACAATCTACGAATTATAACGAGAATTCATTCCAAATATAAAAACGTCATAATAAAACTTTTAAAAATACATACTTTTAGTACTTGATCATTGATTTCAGTTCTACTATATCGACCAATAGGCCTACACCACCAGGTTCGTGGTGGCGTAGTATAGTGAATTAATATACTAATATACGGTGTGCTCCGAGAAACATATCTTTATAGCGAAATGTGAAGGTGATACCAATGTTCTTACTTCCTATTCTGTAAATAAATCTTCATATTCTTCAGATATTCCATAAAGCAAAACAAAACTGTATGTTGTTTTACGGAATTTTGACAATTTTAAGAGACAAACGTTACTCACATACATATCCCACCAAATTAACGCAAATGTGGAAAAGTATGATTTCCTTACTCAATGTTGTTGGTGTTTTGTTTACCTGATTATTTTCCGGCAACGTTCTAATTTACATGTATACTAAACAAATTAAGTTGCTTTTTGTTCGAATCGACTTTGAGTTCCATTACTCAATCTGAAAATCGGTACATCAAATTATAATCGAAAAGAAACGTTTTGCCTAAGTCCTTAGTGTTTCTGTCTGCAGATATCGTAGATATATTAAACAACTATATTCTAAAATGTTTGATTTTGTGTCATAGCATTATATTCTTTCATTTGACATATTGTTCGTTATTTTCAACTGTTCAACTGAGCTTTTCGATCAATCCAATTCGTGTATTTTCTTCATGTAATACACGTGTAGTTTAACTAACCAAATTCCAGCTAGACCAGATTGACTTATGTTATGGACCGCCGCCTGATGTTCGTCGTTCCGTAAACAGTTTATTTACGTCTCCGCTAGAGTCTAGGACCGTTTCAGAATGAATGTACCCAACAGGTGAAATGTTTGAAATGTATGTTGCGCTCGTCTACTTCTTCTCCTAAACCAAATTGCTTTGGAAGCTCATGACACACGCATCTTTGTTGCTTTGTTACACGGAAACTAGTTTATTAACACTTTGACTATGAAATAATATCGAAAAGGATTTCAGTTTTCAGAAATCCCATTTCGCATAGGCTCCTTTTCAATATTTAATAAAACAGTGATATTTTACGGCTAAATATTTGTTCAGAGTCTGAGTGTAAGACTACACGAAAAGTGACGTTTTACCCTTGACACCCCGACGAATATTAATCTTTGGGTGAATTGTCTTTTAACACATTCTTTAGAATATTTGATACCAATTAGATATATGTCCAATACTCCTGTATGGATCTGAAATACATGTATGGGGTTTAAGGCAGTATGAAAGCATTGAACGAGTTCACCTATATGCATGCAAAAGGTATCTTGGTGTAAAATCAAGCACATGTAATGCTATGGTTTATGAAGAAGTAGGTAGATTCCCGTTATTTACATATTCATTACATACATTTACATTAATGCGATAAAGTATTGGATAAAGTTATTATACCCCCGTTACGAAGTAAGCGGGGGTATATAGCGGTCATTCCGTCCGTCCGTCCTTCCGTCCGTCCTTCCGTCCGTCCGTCCGTCCTTCCGTCCGGTCAATTTTCTCAAAAACCGTCAAAGGTACATCAACCAAACTTTGTACAGATGTTAACCATGTTCTTCCGATCGCGCAGACAATTTTCAATTTTCTGAGATTGATATTTTTTGTCGTTTCCATGGAAACATCACTTTTTTGACTTAGTTGTGTTCAATGGGGACAAGTTTTCTCGGATACTGTTCAACCTAGGTGAATGAAATTTTGGTTGTGAGTACTCATGACCATACTCTTTATCGAGTTCGAAAACCAGTTCCGAAATATTATTTTTTACGGAGTTATGGCCCTTGAATCCGAAATTGAACTTCGTACCAGAAGAACTGTGATGCTCCAATGGGGACAAGTTTTCTCAGAAACTATTACATCTAGGTGAATGAAATTTAATATGGAGGTAGTCCAGATGATACTCTTTATCGAGTTCGAAACCCAGTTCCGAAATATTATTTTTTACGGAGTTATGGCCCTTGAATCCGAAATTGAACTTAGTACTAAAAGAACTGTGATGCTCCAATGGGGACAAGTTTTCTCGGAAACTTTTACATCTAGGTGAATGAAATTTAATATGGAGGTAGTCCAGATGATACTCTTCATCGAGTTCGAAAACCAGTTCCGAAATATTATTTTTTACGGAGTTATGGCCCTTGAATCCGAAATTGAAGTTGGTACCAAAAGAACTGTGATGCTCCAATGGGGACAAGTTTTCTCAGAAACTATTACATCTAGGTGAATGAAATTTAATATGGAGGTAGTCCAGATGATACTCTTCACCGAGTTCGAAAACCAGTTCCGAAATATTATTTTTTACGGAGTTATGGCCCTTGAATCCGAAATTGAACTTTGTACCAAAAGAGCTGTGATGCTCCAATGGGGACAAGTTTTCTCGGAAACTATTACATCTAGGTGAATGAAATTTTAGATGTAGGTAGTCCAGATGATACTCGTCATCGAGTTCACAGTCCAGTTCCGAAATATTATTTTTTACGGAGTTATTAAGCCCTTGAATCTGTAATTGAACTTGGTACAAATTACCGGTGTGATGCCCTAATGGGAAAAATTAAGTTACCTGAAAAATATTACATCTGGGTGAACGAAATTTGTAATAACAGTCAGTTCCTAAAATTATTTTGGACAATATTATAATGCTTGAAGCTGTTTTTTAAACATAGTAACCTTCACATCTATAATTCTCAATGGACGGATAGCAGATGGCGGGGGTATGTGAGCCATGCTCACTTTTTTCTTGTTAAATATGCCATGCCACAGATTTTCGAATTTTTTTTATGAAATGATGGTACTGTGTGACCAAAATGGGAAAAGAAATTGGGTGACTGATATTAGAGAAATGTTGCACAAAACAGGCTACGGATATGTTTGGTTGGATCAGAAAATTCCATGCTATGCTAATTTGATCACATCATTTACACAAAGAATGAAAGATATGTATTTACAATCATGGTCGGAATCTCTACTCCTATCAACTAAATGTTCATTTTACAACCAATGGAAATCGGGTATAAATTATGTTTCGAAGAGTCCCAGCAAAAGTTGACGTGAAAAAGTTTCGTATATCTCTCACCGGATTTCGTTGCTCTTCCCATGAATTATTTATTGAAACTGGCAGATACCTAGGTATACCAAGAGAGCAGAGAATATGTAAATTATGTGACCATAATGCTATAGAAAATGAATTACATTTCCTTCTCATCTGCCCTGTGTATAACACTTTACGAACTAAGTACCTAAAACCATACTTTTATAAATACCCAAGCGAAAGAAAATTAATATCACTGTTAACAGAGACCAACACATTATCACTACATAATCTTGCAATGTACATATATTTCGCAATGGATACAAGAAAACAAATTGTAATAGATAAGAACTTGTTATGACTTACTATTCATATGAATTGTAAATGTACTACAGGCCTGTGGCCTTTTCAGTGCTGAAATAAAGATCGGGAATATTAATGCCTAAAGACCCTAACCTATTACTACATTACATATACAAAGAACAGCATGCTTCTGTTAGGAAGATCGATGCTAAATCAGCCACTGTCGATCACACCAAAGCCAACTAACACCGTACCATCAACCGTGACAACATCAACATCAACATCAACAACTATGACAACATCAACATCATCGTCAAGGAAAGGAATCAGAGTATAAATTGATACTTAAACAAGTACATTTCTTGAAGCTTTACATGCACGTAAAGAAGATGCATGTGTCCCTCTAGCTTTAAATGTAGGTGAGTTGGGGTTGATCACCGCTTTCAAGAGTACCGTATTTGGTATTTTGGGGGGAGGTATTATTGCAAGGAGAAAGCAACGGTGGCAATGCACTTCGGTGAAACCTGCGAGCATCGGTTGGAACTAGCGAACCATGGGTGGTAGTACTGGGCTGAAATTCAGTGTAGCATTGCACCCAAACTTTACTGCATGTTGAACAGTTATCCACAGCAGACAAAGTTGTCGAACCCTGGCGGGATTCGAACCCGGGACCTTTTATTATTCAAGGCAGGCGATCGTTCAAGGTAGGCGATTATTCAAGGATTTACGGTAGTTATACAAAATGTCCTAAAGATGCCGAGAGCTATGGAATTTAGATTTGCTAAAAGGGGGTAGTCTCATTTTATGGATTGTATGAAGGCCTAGCAAACAGTTTGATGAGTAGGCCTATGTATGCCAAAAAATGTCATTTAATTCATTCAAATTACAATTTCGCAAACAAATTTCAGAGAATAGTTGAGAATGAATGTTTTTATCACATGCTGGCTTAAGTTTATTGTGTATTTATTGTATTGCATGTTAGGTGACAAGCTGTTTGACCTCACCATTGAAATCATTATTTCTGAATCAAAACGTTATTCTTATTCAGTGTTTTGGGAAAATCAATGTGTGCAATTGCTCTATGACACTATGAAATCCTTTTTTTAAACCTCATAGCCAAATGTGAGCTTATTAAATAAGACTTTTGAAGTTGGGTATACACGTTAAACTCTATACAACAAATACAGCCCCATTTCACACCATTTTCTTTAGAAAATATGCACTTACAATTTGTTCTCGGCCACAGGGGCCAGTATTGTCAAAAAATGTCAGTCATGTTATAATTCTCTAAAATGTTATCTGATGCACAAGTAGGCCTACTGGGCATTGAAACTGGGTCACTTTTCAGCTGATGGGATATTTTAAGCGATTCAAGTGATTTTTTATATCAATTTTGTGGGGGGGGGGGGGGGGGGGGGAGTGCCCCCCTGACTTTTGGAAGAGGGGGGAGGGGGGGGGATTGCCTGTAAAAAAATGAACGAAACGAAAAAAATTAAATACATAAATCCAGTAAGTTTTAAAAAAAATACACACAAGGATTTGCCTTCTGTTTCTAAAACGGTGTTCGGTAGTGACAGATAATGTTGTTCACCACCTACATTTACAATGAATCGAGGGTTGTTGCAATTCTAGTATTTCACACTGCGGAACAACCTGAAGTTGGCAGTGTTGTACATTTCAAATGACGTTCCTGACCTATTTAGTAGTTGAGCGAACGCAGCATCGGTTCTGTCCAATCAGGAAGAAGACCATTGATCGGAGGTATTTTCAAAACAGGTTCGAGTTGGGATTATATCGTTCGGCGATTATAAATCGTCTGAACAACAGGTAATTAAAAACAATTCTGTTTTAATGACATGTTGGCCATGTTTAATTATGTATGTAATTGCATTAGTTGACGTAGCTAACTGAGAAACTACACGTTAAGAAACATCTAGTTATGTTATCAGACTCGAAATCAAAGTTTCATACTAACTCAGTCAGACATGATGTACACAATAAAAATAGACCATAGATCTACATCTATGTACACAAAAAGAAAACTACTCTCCCCCCCTGTAGAAAGGTTCCTATGCCTATGATATTTTATATGAAATTCCTCTAAATAGCAATAAAAATATAGTGACTTTGTTATGTGATAAATATCTCAATTCAATGACTGACCATCACTTAAATTTTACCCATGGAAAACTTTCTAAGAGTCAGTTGATGAAATTAAAGAAAGGTAAAGAAATAACAGAACCCTGTGACTTAGTGCAATAACTTCCAGTAAGTCCATTATTTATCAACACTGAAAATAGTTTAAAATTATGTACGTCCGTCACTGACTAACTAAATTTTAACTTTGACTCTCAAATAGGCCTATCACAGAAGAGTGGCATCTTTTTCAATTAATCAACTACAAACATTTATTACAAAGTCCTCTTTATTTATTGATACTGTTGTAAAATATTAACCTCTGTGAAAATATTTAACTCTTAGTCTTATGAGAGGTATCTTACTTAGTTGGTTCATTACCTACCCATTCAAAATCGATCCATTTGAAATCATTAAAATGTAAATTTGAACTATATACTACACAAAACATTTATCTGATGCATATTCTCTAAAGATTCCAATTCAGAACCAAATTGACCACAGGGACAGGTATTGTTGAAAGTAACGAACAAAAACCATATGCAATCGAATGGATAGTATAACCCGTGATACTATATTGCAAGATTGCAAATGTTTTGCCGTCCTTCGTTTTCAACCAGGGCGGGATAACGCAGTGGTTAGTGCATTGGGCTTCGGATCAAGAGGTCCGGGTTCGATTCCCGCCAGGCGCCAGCAAATTTGTCTGCAGTAGAGAACTGTTCTACACGCAGTAAGGTTTGGGTGCAATGCTACACTGAATTTCAGAGTAGTACCACCCATGGTTCGCTAGTTCCAGCCGTTGCTCGCAGGTTTCACCGCAATGCATAGCCACATGGCGTTGCAGGCTTTCTCCCTGCCATAATACAAGCAGCCGCGATGTAAGTGAAATACTCTTGAAAGCGGCGTTAAACCCTAACTCACCTCACCTCACCTCGTTTTCAACCATACACGGACGGTGATCTTTGAAGTATATGTTGTTATTCTTGACTACCATTTTCAAGCTCTCATATATCCTGAAATGTGATGGGCAAATATTACACTGAGTGAAGTGGATTTCATAAGAAACGTAATTTTCTGGATATTAACTTTAAAGTTGTGGAGATACACAGAGTTTTTGAGTATATGCTAACTCCTTTATGAGGTGGAATTCAAACTGATGAAGGAGTGAGCATATACTCTGAAGCGTTGTGTATCTACATAATGTAGAAGTTGTTATACAGAATTTTTTTTTCTTAAATGTTATGATGTTATGAAGACATGACTTGTGTATTATTGTGTATAAATTACACTTCAATATCAGTAAGTGATTAAGATCCGTTTTCAGCTCCCAATACAGTATAATTTAACTGATCAATGCATCAACCCCTCAATCTGTTTGTTATTTCATTCTGTATTATCTCCTATATTTTATCTCCACAGGAAGAATGGCCGACAATATTAAAGTGGCTGTTCGAGTACGTCCTTTGCTGCAAAAGTAAGTTTTCTGTCAGACAAGTATGAATTTGGAACCAAAGGTGAATGTTTATCTTCAGATGATGTGATCAGAGATACCTAGCAAACGACAACACTTTAAATTTCATATTCATTGTGAAGAAAAACTTGTCTAGAATCTCAAGATAAGATCATTATACTTATCATATCTCAAAAAGTAGCCCTGTCTTCAGTGTGCAAAAAAACATTCCAAGGTATTTAACACTAATGGCTGCAATATTGTGCAAGTGTCATTGAACAATTATCTCTCTCACTCAATCTACACAAAATGTCCTTGGTCTTCTATAAAATGTCTCTTTCTATTTGTCAGAGAACGCAGCAATGGACTTGGCATGCTTTGGGCAGTTAAGGAGAAGACCATTTCCCCTGTGGAATCCTCTTCCTCTGAAAACTATATATTTGGTAAGTGTCTGTTAGCAAGACATGATAAAATGGTTTGGGGTCGAATTAGGTGAAGAACTGACACTACAAACCCACTCCCCCACATGCTTTTTGTGTCCTTTCAATAGTGAATATGCAAAATTGAAACCAAAATAAAATTGAATGAATAAGTAACTAATTTAGATTCATATTTGCCACGTCATGTGATGCGTGTCCAAATTAATGTACAGAAAAACAAGAAGCTGGCAGGGAAAACGTTGTTCAAGCTTACAATTGTTATGATTGTGTAATATTTAACAGTGCAATTGAAAGCTTGAGGGATCATGAGATCTTTTGGATATTGTATAGAAATTGTCAATAACAATAAGAAATAATGTGGAGCACAGTGGTGTAGTGGTTAGCATGCTTGCCTCTCACGCCAACGGCCCGGGTTCGAATCCCGGTGGAGACACCAAACATTTGTGACCTGGGTCTTATACTGTGTTGTGCCCCTGGGCAAGGCACTTCATCCACATTGCACTCAGTCCACCCAGCTGTTTAAATGGGTACCTGAACACGGGAGGTACTGACCTATATGGTCGCGCGGAGCGCTTAGTAGCGGCACCGAAAGTACAGTTCCTTCAGGGTAATAATTGTACCGCCATTGAGCAGTGCTTGCACTGGATATTAGGCGTTAAAATTATTATTAGGTCTTCAGACTTTAGTCTGAAAGACCTATTGTTATTACCCGAGTTTTCCTTATTATTATACTTATTATTATTATTTGTACCGATTTTGTGGCAGCTGCTGAGCCTAAACTACTTACGCCAATTCCATGACACTTTCAGAGATCATAGGCTCTGGGCTGAAGTTGATACAGAAGAAAACAAATCCTAATTTCCGGCTTCCGTTTTTGTGCTACAGACCCTTTAACTTTCGATTTTTAACATGGGATTTTTTTTCAAAATGCACTTAGAGACTTGCAACTTTTTGCAAAAGATGCACAATCATCTTCCAAGCAAAAAAGTAAATCATGAGAAAGTCGTACGTCACATGGCTTAAACGCCATTTTGATTTTAGTGCATTTTTTGGCATTTTCAGCCTTTCCGACACTACCGATCTTAAAAAATCTTCTCCTCTGAACATACTGGTACTACAGAGCTGAAACTTTCACAGAATGTAGCTGATGTATTATACTAAAAACGATACGAGACAGAATTTGCAAAATCAATCTATTTATTTCACAGTGCCCATTCAAATATGTCTGAAAATGAAAAAAAGTGAAAACATGCAAACTTCAAGGGCAGATTTCTCAGACATCTAGGACGGGAACTTTATGATTCTTTCAGGAAACGAAGATACATATCTCGTGTACAAGAATCAATAATAAAATAGCATGCGTACAGTCATTTCCTGTCTGTAGAAATGTCAAAAAATCGTCATTTTTCTAAGTTTTATTTTTTAACATGGACAAAATTTTCAAAATAGAACTAGCGACTTGCAACTTAGTCCAAACGATAGCTAATGTCCTTGTGACAAAAAAAGTAAATCATGACGAAATCGTAGGTCACGTGTTTTTTATAGTATAAAGCATTTCCTTTGTTTCCCTTCGATGGTCTGCTTTTGGCGGCATGCTCCTTGGCAAGAGGTTGCGCGAACCTTGCATCTTTTCACTATTTTCATTGTATCTTTTCTAAATATCCACTTAGAGACTTACAACTTGTTTTAAAAGATGCACAATAACCTTGCCTACAAATAAATACAGCTTATAATATTCATAGCAGGGGTAAAATTTTTATAATTCAACATTTTCATCGTTCTACAGCCTGGTCTGCTTTTGGCGACATGCACCTTGTCAGGAGATAGCGGAAATCTCTGATCTCTTCAAAATTGAAACGTGGACAAGAAGGAAAGATTGCTCTGGCTACAATGCAGCAGTCTGAAGACCGTCAGTACTGCCATGGCAGTCCTAGTTATTATTATTATTATAACAGTTAGTGTTGTTCAAGCTTACAATTGTTATGATTGTGTAACATTTAACAGTGCAATTGAAAGCTTGAGGGATCATGAGATCTTTTGGATATTGTATAGAAATTGTCAATAACATAACAGTTAGTGTTATACTTATAAGAATATGTTAGTGTTATGAAAGTGTCACGTTTACAGATTCGGTGTATGATCACATGGACACCAATGAAGAACTCTACGGAGAACTGTGTTCACCAATCATCAAGTCCGCTATGGCCGGGTTTCACGGTATAGTCCCTATTTAAACTTTATAATGTAATTTTAAAGCATAAACTAATAATTAAATGTTGAACATGAATCGCCAAAGCTTTTAGATGATTTTTTTTTTTCATTGTTTATAGTCACATGGAACATTGCATGTAACAAAAACAGTAAAGATTAGATATTTGATAAATATTTATTATTTGAATTTATAAACAAACGTTTTAGATGATTAAAGCTGATGAAACTTTTATTCTTTATCATCTATAATCTTGATGTTATGATATGTTTTTTTTTCTAAATTTCTAAAACGAGTACTAATTCCCGGTATTTTCACCAGGTACAATCTTTGCCTATGGACAGAGTGGATCTGGTAAGACACACACCATGACAGGAAATAAGATGCAGCCAGGGGTTATCGACATGGCTGTTGATGAAATCTTTGAAATAATAGAATCTGTAAGTTCATAATGCATTGTTATTGTGAGAGATGTTTTGATTACCACTTTTTAGGTTCAGAAATTATTTAATGGACTAAAGTTGCACAAATACACCAGGAATATTAATGGAAGTCAAATTTATAAACAAACTACTTGGAATTGCACTTTCTTGATGACATAATTAATATTTTGTTTGTGTGTTTGTATGGTATACAACAAATTTATAACCCCCCTTTATTCCGGTCTATTTTCTCGAAAAAATGTTTAGTTTACATCAACCAAACCTTGTATAGGCCTAATTGTTAATTATGTTCATCTCATGTCCGTTCCATTTCCAACTTTCTGGGATTTCAATTTTGTTTGCTTTCATGTAAATGTCACTTTTTGCACTTTGACTTTGAAACTATGACACCTAGATGAATGAAACTTTGCGGATATTCCTGACCATTCTTGATTTCCAGGAAGCTGAAAGAAAAGAGTTTTTGCTGCGTATATCATATATGGAGATATATACAGAGAGAATCTACGACCTGTTTGATGATGCTGAAAAGACACTTAAAATACAAGAAGATGTTGTAAGTAAACCTATCTATTTAATACATCATTTAAAAAATTCATCAATTATATTCCTAAAGCAAAGGATTTATGCTATATTTATTATGAATTTTTATTTTATATGTAACCATGAAAAACAGCAAGGAAAAACCGTGATATATAGAAATATAAAACAGTAGTGATGAGGTAACGTCCATTTTATATGAGCAGTGTTAAATAAGGTCTGTCTTACAGCCTGTAACCAGGTAATGGAATAACAACTGTCAGGTTTTTGTTAGAGAATGCTGATTTGTTGCATTGAAGTTAGTTGTGCAATCAGCGACACCGTTGTAAAGGTAACATTTGCCAATGACAACTTCACAATACAATTTTTGGAATAAAAATGTAGGATAAATGTTTTCTTGTTTACTGTTTCCGTTTACTGTTTTCCTAAATGTATGCTATTTGAATTTGTGAAAACAATTAACCATAAACATGCTAATAAAAAAAAAGAAGACCAAATCAGAAACAAAAACTTTATTTGTATTAAATATATTAGGCATGTTCAAAGGACATATGCTAAATAGAAAGACCCTTTACAGTCAAAGACTTGGAGAGTAACTTGATCGATGTAGATAAAAAGCTGGAATATCTTATGTGGTACTCTTTTTCACCAGTATTTTGTTAGAAATGTGAAATGGCTCATTTGAAAGAGGTTATGTGGGAAGAACTGACTTGAGTTACCTCTGTGGAGAGAGGATTGGTTATATGGATAAGAAGTTCAAAGTAATGAACATAGAATGAATGTCAGTTAATCTGATTGTTTGATGACTAATTTTGTACACAGAACCACCAGATCTCGGTGGTGAATCTCACGGAACAGATTGTCAACTCTCGGCAGCAGCTTCTCCAGTGGATGATCCGAGGAGAGAGTGAGTCATTTACATTTGTATCAGTCGTTTCATTATCTGAAATATGTTCATAATAATAATTCATATAAGCATGCTTATGTTTCTCTTCTTTGCAGCAAATTTATTTCACACTTACTAAGAATTATTGTTTATTTGTTTTACGTAATTGACTCATAGGATTGGACATATTTTATTATTTGGAAAATTAAAACGGGACTCTGAATCCCTCCATAATACAAATGTTGCCAAATTGTCGTCTTATTCAATTCTATCCATATGTTGCTTGCATATGTTGCTTGCATATGTTGCTTGCATATGTTGCTTGCATATGTTGCTTGCATATGTTTGATTACACCAGAGCAAATCTGCTTTTATTTTACTTCTGCCTTTAAACAATTAATTGATTTTGTCAGGCCTTATTGATGTGTTTTTTAGTTTTATCTTTTTAATGAATATGAAAAGAAAATGTCTCTTGTTGCAAAACACATATAGATCGTCAGACTATCCTGATTTAGAGTTAAACAAAGAGAAGATATGTTACATCACACATCCATGTATATCTTGTGAAACAGAAACTTAAAATCGATAACTGAAAATTGTGAATTGATTTTGGTTGCGGCAATTTGAAAAAGATTAGGGGTTTGTATTGCACGACAGTCAACACTATGATTTGTTTATGAGGGACCAACTGATTGTACATGTGTAGTGGAGTCACAAGCAAAATATCAAAGTTCAGATTCACGGAATGAGCTAAACATGATATTCAACGAAAAAGTCAAATGTTCTATTTAATATATTTCCAAAATAACTCAAAAGATAGTAAATTATGGTAATTTATCAATATAGTATTTACCTAAACCTCCTTGCCATTTATCAGTTACCTTATGATGTCATATAACAACAGGATGACATCATTTGATGGAATGTGATCACTCACAGAGTATTGAATAACATGTTATCTCATCAGTGAAACTAATTATTATATTTCAACTAATAAATTCCATATGTCACCATTTAAAATATGATATATTCAATATGTTGTATTCTATTCCAGCAAAGCGAAAGTTTGCAGAAACCAAAGCCAATGATCGAAGTTCGAGATCTCATGTCATTCTCCGACTTGTAAGTACTGCACCATGTTGAGTAACGCCTTGTGATTTGTGACTTGTCAATTTGTATAATGAAACAGTGCAAAGCTTGTCTTATCTAATTAATAAATGTGTTTTGGCATGTTCATTGAATTGACAAATCATACACATATCAAATACATATTGAATTCATTTTATTTAAATGTTGATATTCAGAACACAAAACCTCGAAGTTTAATTGTTAATGTGTCAAATACTCTATTCACATTGATAAAGTAAATTGAAAAGCATGTGTTCACAGATTGTGGAGAGCAGACTGAAGGGAGATGTGGATGCGGTCATGGTTTCTCACTTGGTATGTACAGTTCTCATGATAATTTTGCCACAAATGGCTGCAATAATGCCCTTGCGGCATTAAGGAATAACTCACTCACTCATGATAATTTCAAATTTTATTTACTATATCAAAGATTGTGTACATCTAACATTGAGTTAAATGCGAACTCTTCAAGTAAATGATAATTATGAATTAGTTGGGTTAACTGAAAGCGTTTCTTTAATTGACTCAAGAGTTGTTTGTCTCAAATTATATATAATAACAATGTAAAATGGTTGCCAGTTTCATTTTGAAATTAAGTTTTGTTTGATATCAAAACTCATAAAAAAAAATTCATAATAAATTTTGTTCAGTTATCAGTTAATGTTTAAATCAAATGTCATTTGTTGACTAGTATCAACAAGCTTGATAAAGTGATTCTCAGTAGTCACTTGAAATGGTTCGATATAATGAAATCAGCAAGATAAGGGAGAAGTAAACTTATGACTGATATATTATAGATTTATCGAGATTCAACTATTCATCGGAACAAAAACTTAACCTGTAACAAATTCATGAAGCATGGGTAAAATGAAGCCACATGCTTTGCGATGCTTATCTTTGACCAAATTTGTTTGAAATGCGATGTTAATGAAATCGTTTTTTTGTAAATAATGTTCACATGAATCACATCTTCCAGTCACTAAATGACACTGAGAATATCAATTAAATATCTTACGGTAAGGGTGTTTCTGTCAACATTTATAAATGTGACTTGTTCAAGTTCTTGACTGGATCAACGTGTTTTCAGTTTCATTAACAATTAGAAATAGAATATATGACAGACACAAGCAGGGCGGTTTGCCTTTATTTAATGCTTGTAAGGGAGTTTTTTTAGTTATCTTTTGATTTTCTTCAAAATCGGTCAACTGACTTTTCAAATGTCCAATAAGTCTATTTTCTATTTGGTCAAACTGGATTCAAAATCGAACATGTCCGGCAAATAGACCGATTTCTGCATCCCTGGAAGTAATACATAAGTGCTAATAAGTAATGTTATAATGTAATCAGAACTTTGTGGATCTGGCTGGTTCGGAGAAAGCGGCTGACAATTCTGGGGACCGGTTCCGGGAGGGATGTGCCATCAACCGCAGCCTGCTCACGCTCAGCCAGGTGATCAGCAAACTGAGCGAGGGAGTCAGGTGAGGTTCATCCTCGATAATCCAGCGCTACTGTTCCGATAAATCTACACACAAGCGCTGGAAAACAGTAAGGGTATTTATCCTTAACCTAGTTACCTCCCTTCGCAATGACTCAGCGAAACGCTTGCTTTCTAACAACCAATGAGATCACTTGAAATCAAGTGTGAAATAACAAGCACTCCCGTGTCAGGATCTTGGCTTTCGCAGTAGCACAGCACAGCACAGGGGTTTTAATCATTTACGTCCACCCGTTTTGATGAACATGAATACACCCTTCTCACGTACAGACTTCTTAAAACTTTCTTTTGAGTTTCTGTCAGGTTTTCTACGCTGAATTTGTTAATTTTTTTTATCGTAATCGAGTGAGTGAGCCATGTTTGTTTCTATAAACAACGGTAGTAATGCGTTTTGATTGGTCGAGTTGTTTACGCAGATAGTGTCTGCGTTTCGTTTCTGATTGGATAACATGGACCCAAGGGAGGTAACTAGGTTAGGGATAAATACCCTTACTGTTTTCCAGCGCTTGTGTGTAGATTTATCGGAACAATAGCGCTGGATTATCGAGGATGGGTGAGGTTGTGTGAGGTCGCACTCGCTTTCTTTATAACGATATACTTTTCAGTCTTCACACTGCACTCTTGATCCAGTCCTAATATTTAAACAGTCAACTTGCCTTTATTCTGTGTTTGTGGGCAGCCACAACAAACACATCTGCTTGTAAGATAGGGGAAGGAACCTATGAAATGTGAAGTTTATAAAATAAGTTAAAAGAAATAGTGAAATGTTCTTTTATCCGTTGTCAATAAGAGTAAAAAATAATTTCAGGGCATTATCAGTGGCAGAAGTCTTAGGTCTTTAATTAACTGCCTAACATAGGAGTGCTGTTGAAAGGACCAATTGATAATTCCCTGAAAAAACTTTCATACCTTTATAATAGCTAAAATGAATTGGGAAATACCTTTGTTATTGAGCCTATTTTTAGGGCTTTTAGTCACGTTTGTAATTTTAAATGGGCAATTCCTCTTTGTAGCAATAGTAAAATTTCAACAGTGGGCCATTATATCATTCAATGTGGAAATGGTTGTGTGGTAAGCTGTTGGTATGGTCAGTTTTGGCAATAGGTGCCTGACTCTGAGGGTGTGGGTTTAAATCCTGCAAGGGACTCGGCTGAAAAAGTACCAGAAGTTGTACCATTGAAGGTAACAAGGTTAGATTTGTTCACTATCTAAATGGCATGTAATTCTAATTTCCAGTAATGTCTACATTGGGTACCGCGACTCCAAGTTGACTCGTATTCTGCAAAACGCCCTCGGAGGTAACTCAAACACTCTCATCATCTGCACCATTGCACCGTCGTCCATGGAGGAAAGCGTCTCCACACTAAGGGTAGGTTACTTACACAAAAGTCAAAATACGACTGCAAGCTAGATGGTCAGAATATTCCGCCACAGGGGCTAAAATGGGTAAAAAAGAAATACGCAACTTGAGGGTTAACATTTAACAACAATGAAAACATCTCCGAAACTATTTCATCTTACTTTTAATTACGACCATGGTAGTTTGTATCTTAAAGTGTAAAGTTGACTTTCTCTCACTTCAGTTTGCTTCCCGGGCGAAAACGATAAAGAACAAACCAATAATCAACGAAGTTCTGTCTGACAGTGCTATGTTGAAGAAGTATGCCATGCAGATCAAGAAACTCCAGCGACTTGTTGATGAGGTGAGTGTAGCAGTTAGGTCCGCATCATGTGTAACAGGATGGACATACTCTCAAGCTGGCGGTCGTTGCCTTCGTGCCATCTTTAACATTGCACTAAGGTTAACCTTTGTGACTTAAGGTCAAAGAGTGACATCAAACATGCAAGTTTGATTTGACATTTAAACACCTGTGATGTCAGAACAATGAACCCTACATCAAATGATACTCCCCAGTAGAGTCGAGATGACTTGTTCAAGGCATCATTTCAGAATTGATGTTCACGAGAGCACAAATAAAAAAACCACTTAGTTGAGCCCTGACATTCCTGCACAAATGATCTTCATCTTGCCTCTTAGTTTGTTATTATGTAGAGGGTAATGTCCGAGTAACTCTCCATTCCTTAAAAATAATTGAGACATGGCCCATTATTTTTAAGGAATTGAGAGTTACGAGGATATTACCCTACTTAAATTACACTAAAAGTATTGCTCTTATCAAAATTGCTTTAAAAAGTTAAAGAAATTAAATTTCTACTTAAGTATATGATGTGATTTGCAACTCTCCATTAGTGGAAAATAATGGAGTGAAAGAACAATAGGATGACGTCACACGTGTAATTTATTACATGTCCATGTTCAGTTACTGACTAGAAAACAGTGAGAAACAAGTTGTATACTCTGTGCAGACGGGCGTGCATGGGATCAAGATAGAGAAGGAGGACCTGGAGAAGCAGCTGCAGGAGAAGGAGATCTACCAGAAGGAACAGGAAGAGCTCATCGCTAAACTCCGCACCATGATCGTCGGCTCCGTCTCGCAGAAGGACAACGCAACTAAGGTAGTCAGGACTCTTTTATGGGTTGTTGTACTTTACAATGGAGGTAGTCAGCACTCGTTTATAGGTTGTTGTACTTCACAATGGAGGTAGTCAGGACTTGTTTATGGGTTGTTGTACTTCACAATGGAGGTAGTCTACAACTAGGGAATATTTTATCTTGGTTTTCTCGTGATTAGTAAGGGAAACAGGACAGTGGTTAGCAAACTAAATCTTATCACTACCAGGAACTAACTAGATGATTTAATTTTAAATATTTTGCCAATTCAGTTCACTAGTGCCCAGTCCTACATACTGCACCAGATGAAGTCCCTGAGAACAAAGTGGAATAACTTGAAAGTAGTGCTAAATTCCAAGTCACTTCATCTCACCTTTTGAAATAGATAAGTCATTATTTTAACGGTTAATCTTTATGGCTCACAATTGCATTCATTATGTTGATTTAAGAAGCTTTGTTGACACCAGTTTAAAGTATGAAATGTATTCACTTAATATTTTTCTCACCTTTTTAGCAGAGAAAACAAAGAAGAGAAACCTGGTGTGGCCCAAAGATACGTAAAAGTTCAGGTATGCTGAAGACATTACAATACATTATTTATGTATTAATGTATCTATTCAGCTCTATGACAATGTCCAATGGCTAAAATTTAAAAGTTAATAAAAAGGTAACAATTTGGATAAAAATCTGCATTGAAACAACCAAAATAAAAAAGGCTATCAAGTTATTGCAAAATCACCATAAATGTGTCATGCTAGTTTGAAGAAGTGACAATTCCATGTTCATATACAGCTTCCAAACGCAAGGCATAACTCTTGCCAGTCTGCATTTCTGGCTGATTTAAGCCTTGCAGTATTTCCCTCGCTTTGTTGTGCCAAGATAGTGAATCACTGCACCAGAAATGCATAGTGGGCCTGGATTTCCAAGCACAGATATCTTAAGGAAATACTGCAAGGCCTAAATCAGCCAGTAATGGAGACTGGCAAGAGTTATGCCTTGCATTGGGAAGTTGGTTCATATATATTGTTCTTAGTTTCTTTTATAATACTGGTAGTACACTAGTGCACCATGTAAAGGACCTATACTTCACTGTATGGGTAAAAAATTTCCACACCACAAACATTTAAACAAGATCCTAGGTGTAGGATAAAACACAACACAGTGGTTATAGTAGGAAAATCAAGGAAACCGAGGAAAGAAGGGTGAGTGGGAAATAAGACAGAAAGTGACGTGTCTGTGATGAATTACTTGAAGCCCTGATAAGTTTCTAATTGCCATATAAGTTTGATATTGAATAAGAGACTCTGCAAAACTCTTGAACTACCTCCCACAGTGTTCCCTGACCTGACTGCTCCCCGAACTCCATTCGACTTTCTTGACTCTGGTGCGCTGTCCACATCCCAGCAGGAGTTGTCTCACACTAAGCGTCACCACAGCTTCAAGATTGTTGAGGAGGAGGAAGAACTCACATTCACAGAGGTTCCCACGTCACTCCTGGCTACTGAGAGTGATGAGTCCATCTTTTTCCCCCCCGAAGTTCCCAGGAGGTCTTTCGTCACAAACACTCGCCGGTCAGGCCGAAAGTCGGAACCAGAGCAGTCTCGAAACAAAATCTCCAGTGAAGAAGTGGTGAAATTGTGAGTGAGAGAAATATGAATATGGTTTTAGTGGTTTCCATGACAAGAACAGTAACTATGAGGGAGTAATTTTCTTTGAAACATATATCTCCCCCCCCCCCCCCCCCCCCCAAAAAAAAATGTTAGCTTCATGAAAATTATACATGTCAACCATGATCCCTAGATCTGATGTATTTTTAGTCCAATTTCTGTAGAATTTTCATTTTCATTTTCTAGTTATCTATGAAACTCTTTCATAAAACTGAAGTGGTATTTTCCTACAAAGTACTATACATTGATGTGCCTACTATGTTGAATCCTATTTGGAAAGCCTCTCTGTATACCCATATATGTAACTGAGCTTGTGCTTGTAGGCAGAAGGAAAACAAGGATCTTCAAGAGGAGAACACGAGGCTGGGGGAGAGGATGAGGGAACTGGAGGCCCACAGTGAAAGGCTTGAGGGTCAGGTTGGAGGGATGAAGGGCCGGTTGCAGCAGATGAAAGAGGACATGGCTCTCCAGGAAATGGAGCTGGACCGTGCTCAAGGACTTGCTCGACACGACAAGTCTCTCCGCGGGCTCCAGGAATTCCACCGGTTGGAAAAGGAAGACCTAGAAGAGCAGATAGACAAACTTAATAAGGTGAGTGTTTATGTTGCTTTCTGTCTGTCTTTGTCTGTCTGTCTGTCTACCAAACGTGTCTACGTGCATTTTCATTGAGTCATTATATAAATGGTTAGTACAAATCTCATCGTGAGAACGCCCTTCAACAAGCTTTAGTAAGCATTATTATTCTCTTCCTAATGTGACATAGGTGTAACAGACCTGCGGCATTGCTCTCCCATTGAGGGTATTACAACAGGAATTTGCCAATAACCTCTCCCTTCTTTTAAATTGTATATATCCCCAACAGGATAACCTATTTTTGATTATCTTATAATATGCAGACAAATTTGAAAACAAAATGTGTATATCTCTGTTAATTCTACAAGAAGTACAAGTTCACTGCATCTCTGTCTCTAAACTGAACCTTAGCACAGAACATAACTAAAGTGCTCCTGTTTGCCCATAAAAGAAGAGGAGTGAACTGGAGAGCCAGATGGTCCCGGCTGATGCGCAGTACGTGAAGCAGTTGGAGCAGGAGCTTGCCTCTAACTACGACAAGGTGGTGGATCTCGCCAAGTCCAACAAGGACATGCAAGCCAGGATTGCCAAGCTCGAGAAAGATCTCTCTCAGGTACCCACCCCGTTGTCTTTACTGCTGTCAGAACTTGCTCTTTGTCTAGTAACATTTGTCGCAGGTTTCACTGCAATGCATAGCCACCATGGCATTGCAGGCTTTCTCCTTGCAATAATACTAAGTGATATAAGTGAAATACTCTTGAAAGCCCGCTAAAACCTCACTCACCTCTAGTAACATTAACAATATTATATCTTATAGTGAGGATGTTGATAATTCATTCATCAGCAAACCACTTGTAAACAGCTCCCATAGACTTTCAAGGGATGTTTTCTTCCCAGAATTACATTTCTATTCTCTGATCGTAGAAAAGGGCTAAATGCTGGTTACATTCCACCTCGTGATTACACTGCTTAATGCTCCTTCTCGGTCCCTACCAGTCGCAGGGAGAAGTAGATCGGAAACTGGGAGTGAATGACGACTACATCAGCATGTTGGAGAAGCAGGTGAACACCAGCCAGGAGAAGCTGAAGCACTACGAGCGCATGAGTGTCGGAGCAATCCCTCTCGGCGGGGCGCAGGTTAGTCTCGATCTCCTCACACGTTATCATTTTGTCATTTGGGGGACATGCCACTGAATAGGAATATCTTTTTGGATATTTTGGGACAAATACTCTCAGTACTGACACAGGTTATCAATACCATGTATATCAAAGATAGCAAATATTTTTTTAATGTTTCAGATGGTTATTCACGATTTCTATAATTACATATTGAATATTCATTTCCAGGTGGACAGCACTCTTGAGGCCACTATTGAAGGGTTGCTGAAAGACAAGGCTAAAATGGAAGAAATGCTGAAAGCTAAGACTGTGGAAATCAGTTCTATATCTGATGAGAAGCAAGAGCTTCGAAAGTCTCTGGATAACAAAATATCTGAAGTTGAGAATCTGTCTGAAGAAAAGAAGAGCCTGGAGGAGACTGTAGAGAAGCATGGCTCGGAGGACGCAGTGAGTCAGCTTGAGGCGAGGGTGCGGGAGTTGGAGAAGGAGAAGGCCCATGACACAGAGCGGTTTGAGCAGGAAAGAGAAGTCCTGGAGAAGATCCTGGAAGAGAAGGATGGTGAGCTGGAGGCCATGGTCAAGAGTTTGGAGGCGCTGACTACAGAGTCCATGAAGCATGGAGAACTAATCGACGAGGTCAAAGCCCTGAATGAGAGGACACTCAGTGAAAAGGTCAGCCTGGAAGAGCAGATCCATCTTGCAAAGTCAGAACTGCAGACTCTTCTGGCTGAGAAGCTGGACATGGAGGATAGGATGAATGAAATGCAGGGAATAGTCCAGGAGAAGGAAGGTCTCGCTGAGAAGCTTGAGGAGAAGACGAAGGAGTTGCAGGATATTGTCCAGGAAAAGCAAAGTCTCGCTGAGAAGCTGCAGGAGACGAAGGAATTGCAAGGAACAGTTCAGGAGAGGGAAGGGTTCTCTGAGAAACTTGAGGAGAAAATTAAGCAGTTGCAGGAAATAGTCCAGGAAAAAGAAGACATCTCTGAGAAACTGGAGGAGAAAACAAAGGAGTTGCAGGAAACAGTCCAGGAGAAGGAAGATCTTGCTGAGAAGCTGGAGGAGAAGACGAAGGAGTTACAGGAAATAATCCAGGAAAAAGAAGACCTCTCTGAGAAGTTGGTGAAGACCAAGGAATTGCAGGGAACAGTTAAACAGGAGGAAAGTCTCTCTGAGAAACTTGAGGAGAAGACGAAGGAGTTGCAGGAAATAGTCCAGGAAAAGGAAGGTTTTGCTGAGAAACTGGAGGAGAAGACGAAGGAGTTGCAGGAAATAGTCCAGGAAAAGGAAGGTTTTGCTGAGAAACTGGAGGAGAAGACGAAGGAGTTGCAGGAAATAGTCCAGGAAAAGGAAGGTCTTGCTGAGAAACTGGAGGAGAAGACGAAGGAGTTGCAGGAAATAGTCCAGGAGAAGGAAGGTTTTGCTGAGAAACTGGAGGAGAAGACGAAGGAGTTGCAGGAAATAGTCCAGGAAAAGGAAGGTTTTGCTGAGAAACTGGAGGAGAAGACGAAGGAGTTGCAGGAAATAGTTCAGGAGAAGGAAGGTCTCACTGAGAAACTGGAGGAGAAGACGAAGGAGTTAGAAGTCATGCAGACTCAAAGAGTTGAGCTTCCTTCTGAAGATGAGAAAAAGAGCGTGATGGAGAGAAGCCAGAGGGTGTCCCAATCTTTTAGCATGCACTCTGTTGATGCTGACATCACTGTTTCCAACATGGATATCAGTATGAGAATGTCCAAAGGTTCTTTATCTCTTGCTGATGAACTTGCTGCAGCCTCTAAACCAATGTCATTGGCAGATGAACTTGCCGGAGCTAATCAGCCTTTGTCACTCGCAGACGAACTAGCTGGAGCAACGCAGCCTATGTCACTTGCAGATGAACTTGTTGGTGTTTCTGTATCAATGTCTCTTTCTGATGAGCTTTCACAAGCATCTGATCGTAGAGCAAAGTCATCCCCAGAGGAACCTACTGATATTGGTCAAGCAGAAAAAGTGGAATCCATTGACAGAGAGTTACAAACATCGTTTAACAATCATGACAGTGACCATTCAGAAATTGAACAACAATTGAAAGAAAAATGCGAAGAAATTGAGACAGTGATGAACAACATGAAAGATCTGGAGAGTGAGCTGAAGAAGAGAGAATGTGAAGTGGAGGGTCTAACAAACGTTAGAAGCAGACTGGAGGGAGAGTTGGAGGAGAAGCAGGAGGAGTTGGAGACTTTCTCGGACGAGATGCTGAGACTGCAGGAGCTGGTGGAGGACCTGAAGGAGAGGAAGGTGTCGGCGGACCAGGCCCTGAGGGAGCAGACGGAGGCCCTGGAGGACCAGCAGGTCCAGACAAGACACCTCCAGCAGCAACTGGAAGAGAAAGACACCATAGGGGAGAACAAGTCAGGAGTCCAGCAGGTTGACCAGGAGTCACAATGTGTGTCCGAGCCTAAGAATGTCATTGAAGAAACTGAGACTGTAGATGAAACTTCTAACATAAACCTTAACAAGACAGATTTGGAAACTGGGAACACAGAAACAGAAACTGTTCTTCTTGAAGAACATAAGAAGATTATCAACTCTCTTGAAGTTGAGATTGCCAACCAGAAAGATGAAGTTGAAAAAGCACTAAATGAAAAGGCAGATATTGAAATAAAGTTACAAGAAATGCAGGCCAGTGCCAGTGAAACCTCTTTCAGCAGAGAAAATGTTGAAACTTTGATTGTAAAGGTAACTTGGTTGGAAGAAGCCATTGAGTTAAAGGAGAAAGAAATTGAAGAAATGAAGAAACAGTATGAGGAGAAGGAAGCTGAAGTTGTTCATCTGACGGAGTCCCTTGGAGAAATGAAGGGTGCTGAGAGTGAAAGCAAAGAGCAGGATCTCCTGCAGAAGATACGAGAGCTGGAGGAAACCATCAACCAGCAGACTGAGCTGTATGACTCTGTGCAGAGAGAACTTGATGATCGGGTCGCGCTGATCACAAAACTACAGCGAGCATCTAAGTGTGAGAAGGAAGTGTCATTTGCTGAGAGGGAAACTGTCATTCCAGAGTTGCAGATGGACCCAGAAGTAGAACCTGAGGCAGGAGGAAGCACTGACGTGGTTGAGGATTCGGAGGAGGAAATCTCATTCATGACAAAACCAGCTGATGATCAATCTAGACACAATGCTGACATTAGACCACAAGAGGAAACTCTGTATGCAGGTGTACAGAAGTTGGAAGAATTGCAACACAGGATAACAGAGTTAGAAGAAACAATTGAAGAGAAGAAGACACAGATTGAACAAACTGAAACTAACTATAAAGAGCAAGGTGAGAAGCTGTTGAAGTTGCAGACCATGCATGAAGAGAAGATACAGATTTATTCAGAATTAGAAGTCGAATTAGAACATTCTCAGAAGTGTACACAAGAGAAAGAATCTGAAATCGAGAAACTCAGAAATGAAAATGAAACTCAGGTCAACAAAATTAATGAACTACAACAGCAACTTCAAAGCACTGATGAGTTGTCAAATGAAAACCATTCACAAGTGTCTGACTTGCAGCAGAAGATAGAACTGCTTGAACAGAATGTTGAACAAAAGGTTGAAGAACTATCCTCAACTCAGGAGAATGTACAGCAACTCAAAGAGGAACTTCAGTCAAGCTGTTCCACTGTAGAAACAAAGCAGGATGAAATCAAAGAACTTGTAAGCAAATTAGAAAACATTGAAACTGTTGTTGTGAGAAAGGAAGAAGAGATTGAAAACAGTAAGAAACTGAACACTGATTTAGCAGAAACCCTTGTGAAGTACGAGAAGGAAATCAGAACAAAATCCAAGGAGGTTGCTGATCTCAACAACAAAGTAGACCATCTGGAGTTCTGTATTGCTGAAAAGGACACAGAAAGTGGAGAGAGCACTACAGCGCTAGAGGACTTGAAGACAAGGATGAATACTTTGCGAGAAGACATTGAAAGCAAGGAATCAGAAGTAACTGAACTTACTGATAAGGTAACTAAACTTGAAAAGGAGCTTGAAGAGAAGGAGTTGGATATCGAGACCAAATCTAAGCAGATTGAAGAAATGATAGATGAACTTTCGCAAGGAAAGGTGGAACTGGATGTGAAGATAAAGGAAGCAACTTTGTTGGAGGAACGAGTGAACGAAGTGGAGGAACAGTTGAACCAACAGGAGATGGAGTTTGAAAAGATTAAAGAAGCTGGCATGGCCAAGATTGGGGAATTGACAGAAGACAATTACGATCTTCAAGACAAGGTAACTGATCTTGAGAAATGTTTGGAAGGAAAAGAAGCAGAAATAATCGAGATCTCTGAACAAATAGAACAGATTATTGAAGACAAGCTGCAGGAGGTCAGGAATGAACTTCACGCTAAAGAGAGTGAGATGAGAGCAGCTGTGGAGAAGGTGGCAGCCCTGGAGGATGCTGTACGAGACAAGGATTCGGAGATCGAGCATGTCATGTCTGAGAAGCTGAAGCTGGAGAAGGGCGGAGAGGAGATGATGCGACTGGTGCAGGAGAAGCACGACCTCGAGGAGAAGCTGAGGGAAAAGAGTGCAGAGGTCGTCTGTCTGACAGAGGAGAAGGTGCAGCTCGAGCTTGACCTTGCCCACAAAACAAGTGATCTTCAGGTTGTGGTCGAATGCAAGAACAAACAGGATGTGGATCTGGAGGAAAAGATCACAGAGATAGAAAACTTGTCTAACGAGATCCTCAAACTTGAGGATGCCGTTGTTGAGAAGACTCAAGAGTTTGAACTTCTGCAAGAGGAGAAGAACTGCGCTGAATCACTATTGAAGGAGAAGTCCGTGCTCCTGGAGGACCTTGGACAGAAGATGAATGAATTTGAGATCCTCTTCCAGGAAAAATCTGATGAGGTGGATCAATGCCGAGTGGAGATCACTACCCTAGAGAAGGCTTTAACAGATGAACGGGAAGAGATGGAAAAGATCAAGGCCACAAGGAGGTCAGAGGTTACAGCCCAGCAAGACTCTCAGGTGCATCAGACCGACCCAGTCCCCCAGGAGATGACAGAAACTCCTACACAGAAGGCCCTTCTGTTTAAGCTCTTCATGAAACTCAATAAGTCCGGCAAGAGTGACCTCACTGGAATTATAGACTCCCTTGACAAGGTGAGTTAAGTAATTTTATCATGTGCTGTTATCTGTCATCTCAGTTCTGCTACATATATAGTCCATGGCTTAATTTCAAATCTGACATTATTAAATGTTTATGAAATGTTGGTGCCTTGTTTTCAATCGACAGTTGTAGAACATAATTGATGAAGATTTCTGAGAAGGATTTTTTTTCAAAGAAATTATTCTTTGTTCAGATAACGTTTCCACACATTAACTTCATTATTTTATTGTTGATTTTTCAGGAAGGTCTTGACAAACTTGCAAACGATCTGAGGGAACAAGATGTAAAACTTGCTAAAGAGGTAATCTGTTAATTCAATATTACTGTAAACTTTATCTATTCATTATATATATGAAATATTGAGTATTCACGTATGATTTTTATTCGTCTAATTGACCCAATATTAGACCTTCAAAAGCATCATATCAAATTATAGGTGTTCTGATTTAAACACACTATAACATATTAAGCATCTGGAAGCTTAGCTAAGAAATCTGAACATTAATGTATTTTATTCTTTGAACATGTTTTATTAGTTATCCAACTTAGGTAACCTTCTATTAATACAAATAGGGGTTCCAATCAGATAAACCTTTGAAGGGGGACCTAGGGATGAAATCATCATGTTAGTAGAGCACTTTTTACCCAAATGATTGACAAATATATATAGTATTTCCTCGTTATTCCAAAGTCCGAAAAATAGGCTCTGTGAAATCACATGCAGCAGTCATACTGGTCCCTCTAAGCATGGTTATTGTGTCAGCATCTCACAAAATGCTAATTTGAAATGACTAAATATACTCTGTTCTATTTTGCAATACTTAAAGGTAGGGTTCTGTTGCCATCTTGGATATTTTGCATTACGTGAAATGAAAACACGTCATATTGTACCCAATTTTGCAACTTTTTGATAACTAAAGACATACACCGATAGAGTATTCACATAGTAACACATAACATATAATAAAACTAATAAACAATTTGCTGTTATGCTGTAGCAAAGTTTTCCCGACTCGCAGCGCCAATGATTGGCTTCAGTTCTCATTGTTTCATTTTTATACAAATGGGCGCTTGTGTTTATCAAGTTGTGAAATATAAAGTCATCAAAATGTTACCTTCATTAGTATCTTTCAATTTCACTGTGTTTTAATCATGTATTAATAACATATATGTGTAAACAGGATTATCCTCCCGAATTTCGTTTCCACAAAAAATACCCCGATAGAACCCTCCTTTTAATGTATAATATATCCAAGTAATTGGGATGTTTTCTCATGACAGAATTGTCAATGGGATGCAGATTTTCAATAAGTTCAGATCCCCGATCCTGCCCAAAGTAATCCCTGCATGTGGTATAGATAAATGGTTATTGATGAATTAGGAGAGGTTGGCCCTCTCTCTGCTTTGATGTTTGATAAAGAACGCTTATAGAGGATGGTGTGATGTTTGCAGACTAAAACAAGACGATGTGTTTATTTGTTGCAGAAAGTAGAAATTGACCGGAGGATCAGTATCCTGGAGAGAGAGCTGGAGAAGAAGGAGAAGAAGCTCAAGGAGAAGGAAGAGATAGAAGATGTAATTAACTTCTCTCTTCTACCATTTCATCTCTCATTCTCTAGGGGGCGGGATAGCGCAGTGGTTAGCGCATTCGGCTTCGGATCAAGAGGTCCGGGGTTCGAATCCCGCCAGGGGCACGGCAACTTTGTCTGCAGTAGAGAACTGTTCTACACGCAGTAAGGTTTGGGTGCAATGCTACACTGAATTTCAGCGTAGTACCACCCATGGTTCGCTAGTTCCAGCCGATGCTCGCAGGTTTCGACCCAATGCATAGCAACATGGCGTTGCGGGCTTTCTCCCTGCCATAGTACAAGCAGCCACGATATAAGTGAAATACTCTTGAAAGCGCCGTAAAACCCCAACTCACCTCACCTCATTCTCTTCAAATTGATATCAAAGTAAAGACGGTTTTCATACCTTATTGATATAAAACGACGACATCACATGTTGTTAAATTGAAATTAAACTTGTTCCTGCTGTGGTTGTGAATGTCTCTGTATGTTCCCTGGTGTCTCTACCCTTTGTTCTGCCTGCAGGACGTGTGTAAGAAGATGATGGAGACGGAGGAGAAGATGGTCACTGTCAAAGAAGAAATGGAGACTGTTAGAGGTACCTCATTACATTTGCAACTCGGTGCACTTAAAGGAATAAACACATTAATCTCTAGTGACTACATGATTGTAATATGTGTTACAAATAATGTAAGTGTTATGCTTCTACTGAGGTTAATACGGTCGATCTTGCAGTGTCTCCCGAGCTGTTAGGTGAGGGATGACACTGGTACAACGATGGTACAGCAGATTGTATTACCCAAGGGAGTAGTATGCATATATTTATCTGGCTGTTATTTCAATAAAAATTAAACTTACCTATATTCATTTTATTTCACTGTTGATATCGTTTACGCTTGTTATCGTTTGAACAACCTTGACCCCAAATGTAAGCAAAATGGAGTTCTTCATCTTGACTGAAATGTTATTGATAAGTTGTGTAACATACTACAAGATTAAAATGCATTAAAAAGAGTTTATCTTAGTTGTAGTAAGTTTGCAAGCAATGCAATGTGAAATTTGTTTCCAAAAACATCTTCAAATATTAGAGGAAGTCTGCTCGAAAAAGCTGATGGATTATTTAAAACTGTGTACTGGTTGTGCCATTATATACAATCATCTGGCTGTTATTGGGACATCTCCTCTTGGTAAGAAGCTGTTACTACAGCAGAGGGGTACATAAGATAAAAATATACATGATTTTAAGTCCAAGGTAGCAAAATGACAGTTTATGCATGTGCCAGTCCATCCAACTAAAATGAATACCTTGAGGGAATCATTGCACCTAGTCTTATGAATCGGCCTATTGGGTATCTGGTGTTCGTTATTATTTAACGATCTGGGTGTGGCTCCTCAAAAGACTATCAATTGATGATAGAGCCACCATCAAATGTAACCTTTGTTAAGAGAATGGGCTACAATTGATTGTCACTCTACGATTGTTTTGTGGAATGGGAGCCACGGTGAGTATCTCATCACAACACTCCATGACGACGAACTGTTACTGTGATGGACATGTACTAATGTTAGAATCACACATGTATCTATCTATCAACAGAGGACATGAAGAAGGTGGAGCTGGGTAAGGTGGATCTGAAGCTGGAGGTTCACTACCTCGGTAACAAGCTCAAGGAGGAGCAGGACAACTTCTCTCACAGGTCAGTCACTCACCTACACGTACAGACAGACCACACAATTCAGGGCAACTCACATCTTACAATTCACATACATGTACAGAGGAACTCACAACTTACAATTCACATAGACATAAAGATCAACTGGGAACTTACAATTTATAGGTTATGGCAGTGTACAGTCTGATTAAAATCGACGGTTTTCTGAGTAATACAAATTGCAAAATAGTGCATCTACTGGGATGTGAATATAGTTCAAAGGTTTCCTTGCAAACCATCTGATAACAGCCAATAGACTCCAATGGTCTGACGCAATTCAGTAAACCAATCACAAGACGTCCAACAAAGGCTTTCGGTGTGAGAAAACTCCAAACAGCTATCCTTTTGTCTGTTTCGAATGCTTTCAAAATGGCGACCGTGATGTGATTGGTCAGCTATTTGACTGGGCTTTGTCTGTGCTAAACTGGTTCGCACACGCACATATATGGGGTGTTCTCAGACCTTGTGGTAGAGAATCTACAGAACCTGTTTGTATCCCTGTAGATGCATTATTTTGCACATTACATTCTTCGGAACAAGGTCGATTTTTATCAGACTGTGGTGGTATATAAAATAAGTCTGAAACGTTACCCTCCAGAAACCAGATTTTATCAATTTATATGGTAAAGTAAAACAAAAACCACAAACTTTCCAATTCCGACCAAAAGTAACCAGGCTACAGGTTGTTGGACAGGCCTTATTTGCTACACTGGTTATGGTCCTTCCATCCCAGTATGTCAAAAAAAACGCACAAGTTTGATTTAATCATTCTAACACATAAAATTAATCCAAAGCACAATCATATGGTCCACCAGGTCTGTCAAACTTATTTTTAATGCTGCACAACCATGAATGAAATGTGTGCTTGTCTTTGATGACATATAATATATTTACTATTAATTGAAAGGTTCCATGCTTACGTCATCAAGCGCAGATTGTACAACAATGCATTTAACTAAACTGATTTTGTTGTTTCTTCTGCAGAAAATCTGCCCTCGAAGAAGAAATAGAATACAAAGAAGAAATCATCACAAAGCTCAAGGGTGAAATGAGGAAACTACAGCAAGATCAAAATATGTCATGTAAGTTCTTATCTGCGGCAAACCTTTGTCCCAGTGACAAAAGTTTTCCATAAGCTTGTAATATAAGATTGTATGACTATCCCTTCTGTTGAACATTCATTTCGGAACGGAGATTAACACTTAAGTTGCTTATGTTGTACTATTGAGGCAGAGCCTATTATTTTTCCCTGGGTTAAACCAGAAATATTTCCATTGTAAACGTTTTATTTCACATACCTTGTCGCTCAGAATGATCTCTTTCTACTTAATTCAATGGTTAAAGTGCTAAACCCGAATGTAAGAAGAAGCCAAGTTAATGTCTGTATTTTAAAGAAGACAAGCTTATATTACCTCCCTTGTATAAATACCTCCTTCCTCAGTGTCACATTCATATGGAAGTAAAAACTAAAAACTGTCTTGGAGGTGGAATAGCACAGTGGTTAGCATGTTCGGTTTTGATGTGCTGATATTTACTAGAAGCTGTGATATATCTTTGAAAGTGATAAGTCACCCAAGTAGGGCTGTAACGATTCATCGATACCTACGATACAATCGTAGCCTGGGATATCGTGATTATTGTATCGTGAGGTTCCTGTATCGTGATACACTAAAAATAGATTTCACTTACTTAAAAATGAAAAGAGAACCTAAGTGAACACTATAAAACTAGCTAGTGTTGTGCAGTAACAGTAACTACAGTAAGCATGAAGCAATCTGATTCATAAATAACTGTTTTTAGAAAAAAAAACTGTTTTAATCTTTGATTTTTGATCATCTCATAACACAAATTCTTTTTCAGAAGGGATCCTCCTTGGGGTACATATAGCATAAAAATCCTAATTTTTAACTTGATGACAGGTTGTAACTTAATTTTCAAAAATAACAGTAAAAATAAGTTCAAAAAACACAAAATAAGTGTTTTCCGAACGTGTGACCACCCTGTGTAGAGCCCCATCCCAGTGCAAACCAAGGGATGTAACTCTAATCTCGCCACTTATCAATCTGTCATCGAGCAAGCAAGACGTTCTTCTGCTCCGAAAGTTTTTTGACTTTGAAATAAGTTTCCACTTGAGAAAATGGACAAGACAAAGAGTACTGTATGTGTGGTAACCCCTTTTTATTCGTAGAGGCGAATGTTTAGGTTACTTATATGGTTTTTGTCGCGTTGTAACTTCGTTTTTCAATTCGCACGTGCTTCGAATTGAACGAGTAATGGCGGATGGAAAACGCTCAAAATGGCGGATCTCAAACAAAATGCAATGTGTTAGTACTTTGCTATTCTTGTATTGAGATTTGATTGTTTTGAAGGTTCTTTATCGTGCTTCGCATTGTAGGGCAGCACTTTACTGACGAGGATTTCTCCCTGTTTGAATTTTTTCATTCTCGGGGTCATCGTCTCAGTCGGCAAGCATGTACTAGGGATATTCATGCTTTATTTCTTTCAGTGGCTTACTATTCATTACTTGCCTAGTGCTTAGTTATTATAGTATCGCCTCTGCGTTTTGTTTGTATGATGCACATTTATGAAACATAAACATTGCACTTACACACATGCACACCCCTAAACATTCTGTGTTTGACTTGCAGTCTTTCACCGAATGTGTGGGGTGCAAGACCCGCATTCCCCCTGCCGACAAGCATAACAGGTGTCTGCCTTGTCTTGTCGACGATGAGCACGACGACACCACCTGTAAGCTGTGCCTCGCTTTCACCCCGAGGGCCAAGAAGGAGCGAGGTATCGACATGCTCTTCTATAGGAACCTGCAGAAGGCAGGGCAGGAATTTAAAGGTGCTATCCCCCCCTCTAAAGAAAAGAGGAGTAAGGGCAAGGGTAAGGGTAAGAAGGTGCACTCCCCTCCTATCCCCTCTGCCTCATCGGATGAGGTGGATATGGAGGTGGGGTCACCTGCTGCGGGGGGTTCTACGCCCCCTTCAGTTCTTTCACCTCAAGCACACTTGCATGTTAAAACTAAATCTAACACTAACCCTAATCTGGACGCGGCAGCTATCACTGCCATAATCCAGGGGCAGATGACGGGGATGGTGGGGACGATGATGGCTCAGCTCCGTAAGGAGTTGACCGTCGTCGCCCTGCCGGACCCTGATGTCCGAGGGTCAACCGGCACTCGTGCGGGTAATGACCTCGGGGGCACTACTGAACCGGGCGCAGGCCCCGGCAAGGTAGTGGCTCCCGACGCAGGCATCCGAGAGACTGCTCCGGCTCTGCCTCGTACGCAAGTAACCAAAGCCCCCTCGTCGGTGCAAGGTGCCGAGGTACCGAGCACGTCGAGGGGCACAGGTAACCCCAAGGCCACGGTCACCGGTGCTTCGGCGCCGGTGCAGTCGCAGCCCCGGGGACCGGCTCCGGTCGGGGAACGAGCGCCGGCGAGCAGCGCTGGGTTCCGCATCCCTCTCAAACGGACAATCCGAGATCGGGCTTCGGACACCGGGTCACAGCTTAGTGGCTCCGGTGCCGGGGATCCGGAGGAGGAGGACTCCGACTATTCAGAGGAGGAGGATGAGGAATCCGGCCGAGCTGTCTCGCTCGCCGAGCTTCTGAAGGAGACGCGTGACCGAATAGCGATCGCTATCCCGCAGACGCTCGTTCCCGTCCCGGAGCAGGTCACCGAGGAGTTCCGGCTTCCGGGGGAGGCTTTTGCTCCCAGCAAGCCTCCGGCGACCAGGCTCCGCATCATCGACAGCTTGTTGGTGGAGGCGATCAATCCTCTTCTATCTGGTGCCCGTACGAAGGCTGATTTGCCTGAACTCAACAAGAGGTACCAGTTGGGAGAGGATGGTCTCTTCGACCTTCCGGTTGTGGACGATTGCGTCCTGACCTCCGTCACCCTGTCCGGCGCTCAGGCGCAGCCTTCTGTAGGCAAACAGGGCCGGCGACTGCCTCCATTTCTGTCACAGGCTGCCATGTTGAAGGCCGAGTTCCGTGCCCATGAGGACACATACCGGAACGGAGCCCAACAACTAAGGGTAGCAGTACACGGGGCCTACCTTGCTGCTATGCAGGCTAAGGACCTGGCAGAAGTGCAGGAACTGGGCACCAAGGTGTCCACGTTCCAGAAGCAGTTGGCGGAGGTATCGAGTTATCTGGCTCGGGACTCAATCAGGAGTGCCTCGAGTCAGATGATGGGCGCAGTCATGGGGATGCGCCGGCTGTGGCTAGCAACATCAAAGTATTCGCAGTCCACACGCCTCACCTTGCAGAACCTGCCATTCAGGTTGGGGTCCACCCTCTTCCCTGGATCGCAGGCCGTAGTCAAGGAAGCCGCTGAGCAGAAGGTTGCCTTCGAGGACTCCAAGGTGCTCCTCGAGGAACCAGCTCCGCAAGATAAGCGTGTGCGGCTCTCCCCCCTTTATGGCCTATACCCCACGCCGGGGGGTTCGGGTCAAGCTTCTTGGAATGGCCCTATGGGCAACAAGAAGAGATTCAAGGGGAAGGGAAAGAAAGGGCACTTCCGTGGGGGCCAAAGGGGCCAGCGGAATTTTCGGAACCGAGGCAGGCAAAACAAGCAAACCTAGGCTCTCCGAAGCCCGTGTTACCACCCAAAAGTCCAGCAGCTCGAATGCTGCCGGAGACGGGGGTACACTGTCTTTCCAAAGATCTTCCAGTGGGGGGCAGACTATCTCACTTCGTCTCAGAGTGGGAGAAAGTCACCTCGAATACCTGGGTCCTGTCCACACTCAGGGAGGGCCACTTACCACTTTGGAAGTACGACCCACCGACTTTCTCCGGGATACGGCACACGAAGGTGCCCGAGTTGCCCGAGAAGGCGGAAGTCCTTCGTGCCGAGGTGCAAGCTTTAATAGACAAAGCAGCCATCGAGGTAGTTCCGAAGGGTCAGGAAGAGAGCGGTTATTACTCGACCTACTTCCTGGTGCCCAAGAAGGACGGAGGGTTCAGACCGATTCTCAATCTGAAATATTTGAATCGCAGTCTACAGGTTCCAACGTTCAAAATGGAAACCTTGAGATCGGTCATAGCGTCAGTAGAGACGGGAGATTGGCTGTCGTCAATAGATCTCAAAGATGCTTATCTCCATGTTCCAATGCACCCCGACTTCAAGGAGTTTCTTCGGTTCTCTTTCGACGGGACGTGCTACCAATTCCGGGTGTTACCCTTCGGCATTTCCACTGCTCCGAGGGTATTCACCAAGTTGATGTTGGTGCCGGCACAGGCCGCCAGGTCGCAGGGCAGGTGTTGTCATCCGTACCTGGACGACTGGCTGATCAGAACCTTGTCTCGAGAACTAAATCAGGAGGCCACCCAGCAGGTGTTAGACATCTTGCTCAAGCTGGGTTGGATCATCAACCTGAAGAAGTCAGACATAGCGCCCAGGCAGGACCTGGTCTTCCTGGGCGCAAGGTTCGATACGGCCTCCGGTTCCGTGTCCCTGGCCCCGGATCGGGTGTCCAGAGTGATCGGGGCAGTCCACTTGTTCCTTCAATCGCCGACCCACACAGCCAGGACTTGGCTGCAGTTGTTGGGTCATATGGCGTCGACAGTGGACGTGGTTTGGAGAGCTCGCTTGAGTATGAGACCGGTTCAGCAAGCGCTGGCACGAATGTGGTCACACTCGGACAGCTTCGAGAAGGTTCTAACCACGCCGGTTTGGGTGCTCGAGCACCTTCGGTGGTGGGTTGTCGAGAGCAACCTTCTCAAGGGTCTTCCGCTAGAGCTTCCAACGCCTTCGGTCACCATCCAGACAGACGCCTCCCTATCAGGCTGGGGGGGGGTCCTGGGCGACCTGACAGCCTCGGGCCTTTGGTCACAGGAGGAGTCGAAATTGCACATCAACGTGCTAGAGCTCAGAGCAGTTCGACGTGTGTTCGAGTGCTTCAAGGAGCGGATCAGGGGGCTTGTGGTTCGTCTAGAAATGGACAACCAGACAGCCATATCCTACATTCTGAAACAGGGCGGCACAGTGTCTCCATCTCTCCTTCAGGAGTCGTGGCAGTTCCTACTGTGGTGCGACCAGTTCAGCATTCAGGTGGTTCCTGTTTATCTCCCGGGAGTGGACAACGTCCGTGCGGACGCTTTGTCTCGGCGCATCCTAACACCTCACGAGTGGATGCTCGACCGGGGGATATTCGGAACTATCTCCCTGTTGTTCGGGTCGTTCCAGGTGGATCTGTTTGCGTCAGGGATGACGAATCAGATACCTGTGTTCTGCTCCAGAATACCAGATCCAAGGGCTCTAGCCAGAGACGCCTTCGCGATCGACTGGTCGGACAGAGTACTGTGGGCGTTCCCTCCAGTGCCTCTGATCCCCAGGGTTCTTTCTCAGTTGACCATTCAACCAGCTCGCCTCCTAGTGCTTGTAGCACCACTTTGGTCGGCTCAGAGTTGGTTCCCGTCCGTTCTCAGGTTTCTAGTGCAGCCTCCTGTACTGTTTCCCTCGAGACGAGACATACTATTTCAGGAAGGGGCACCACACCCGAATCCCAGGATTCAGTGGGTGGCTTGGCCACTGTCCGGAATCGCCTCCAGGAGAGCGGTATTCCTGCACGAGTTGCAGACACAATACTGGCTTCGAGGAGGGATTCGACAAACCTTCAATATGAAGATCGATGGGCCTGTTATGCGCGCTGGTGTGGCGATAGAGGGCTTCTCGATCCCTTTTCTACAGATCTAGTCGCTGTTTTGGAGTTCCTCCAGTCCAGGTTAGATGCTGGTTTAGCCGCATCGACCGTCAGGGGATACTCTACGGCTATTTCTGCTTTCCACATACCGGTGGACGGTGCTCTTTTGGGATCGCATCCACTGGTACAGCGTTTCTTAGCAGGTGTGGACAGGATACGTCCGGTTCTCCGGCGTATCAGCCCCACTTGGGACCTTTCAATTGTTTTGGATTGGCTCTCAGGTCCGGGGTTCAAAGATTTGAATGCACTGTCATTGCAGCTTTTGACGTGGAAGACCGCTTTTTTGGTGGCATTGGCGTCGGGCAGGCGGGTAGGCGATATCCATGCGATGTCTGCTGATCCCGAACTGACTGTCTTTCACAAAGACAGAGTCAGTATCAGGCTGCCCGACAGCTATCGTCCCAAGGTCGACCATTCGTTCCATGTGACGGCTCCTATCGAACTGCCGACTCTTATGCAGCCGGCCTCTTCGGGGTCTATGGGGAACCATGCTCACATTTTGGATGTGCGCAGGGTTCTCAAGGTCTATATCAAGCGCACCAGGGCTATCCGTAAGGACCAGCAACTTTTCTGCTGTTACGGAGGCACCAAGCCTGGTTTGCCGGCATCTAAGCAGTCAATATCCAGGTGGATAGTGTCTGCGATTGTCATGGGCTACGTTCACAAGGGCTTAGAAGCCCCAGGTCAGTTGAAAGCTCACTCGGTTAGAGCGGTTGCGACGTCTAAGGCGTTCGCGGCGGCTCTGCCCATCGAAGAGATCTGCTCCGCCGCTATCTGGAGCCGGCCGAGCACGTTCATTCGACACTACCAACTAGATAGGCACTCTAGGGAGCGCGCTCGGTTTGGTCAGTCGGTTCTCTCAGGTGGGCAGAGTTGAAACTCTCTAGCTGATTGAGCTTTCGAGTTATTGTTCAGTTTGGTTCAGTTCAGTTTTCTAAGAAGACTAATAAACTAACCTAGTTGTTCATCCTAACCAGTTGCACTGTTTGACGGGCATTTTTATCCCCCGCAGCAGGTGTCCCGGTGGCACTGCCTAGCGGGTAAATACCTACTCCTATTGATCCCCAATAGTCTTTTGAAAAAAAGAGGGGGGGGGGGGGGTATTTGGCCTACATAACGGTAATCAGGCAGATTAAGCCGATTGGTTAGTCCCCAAGGGATCACCCATCCTCAGCCCTCGGCGCGGGAGGTCACGTGATCTGGTAAGTGTGACACCTTTATTGGATTGAGTAGAGCACTTTTAAGGGATATTTAGTGTACAGACAGAATCCACATCCTAAGTCTTCTTTGGGAGTCTGCCTTATGCTATATGTACCCCAAGGAGGATCCCTTCTGAAAAAGAATCGAACCAACCTGCAGAGGTTGCAGATTCTTTGAAGGGATCCTCCTTGGGGTACGGCCACCCACCTCCCCTTATTCTGTCTGACTTGGTTAGATTGATAAGTGGCGAGATTAGAGTTACATCCCTTGGTTTGCACTGGGATGGGGCTCTACACAGGGTGGTCACACGTTCGGAAAACACTTATTTTGTGTTTTTTGAACTTATTTTTACTGTTATTTTTGAAAATTAAGTTACAACCTGTCATCAAGTTAAAAATTAGGATTTTTATGCTATATGTACCCCAAGGAGGATCCCTTCAAAGAATCTGCAACCTCTGCAGGTTGGTTCGAATTTCCACCATCTTGAAAATTTCACAAAATTTGCATGAAATTTTACTTTAAACAATGTATCGTGATACATTCTGTATCGTCAGTCTGTATCGTGATACATATCGTATCGTGAGATTTCCCATGATACTCAGCCCTACACCCAAGCTAAAACCTGTCTGAAAGGATGCATGACCCTTGCCCCTCTTCCCCTCCTGACAGATGTAGCACCTGCAGCCCCGGAGCCGACAGCGGCAGTGCGGGCAGTGAGTAGTCGGAGTGGGATTGTTGACAACTACAAGGTGTGTATCCTGGAGGGGGAGAAGAAGGAGATGCAACAGGTCATCAAGGAGTTGAGACAAAGGATCCGCGCCAATCTCGTGGAGATCCAGGACCTCAAGGAGCAGAACAAGGAGCTCAAGAAGTCGGTCAAACCCGCGTAAGTTCTAGAACTGTTTTTATTCTCATTCTCTTGCAGACTCACAGTACAATGGTCTGGCTTGAATGTTCATCCAAGGAATAGATTGTTAATTGTTTAAACATACTTCATTGTTTGACAGTAATGCAAGAACGTGTCTAAAGTATTTAAGCAGTAAACTTATTGTTCATAAAATTAGTCATTTCTTATTATGTCTTGTTTGAAATTTGTTTCTAAACACGTTTGAGGCCAATGGCGCAAAGAAAATATAGCAGGGGCAATTTTACATGTGGTTAGAGATTTCCGTTTTCAACAGGGTTGGCATTTCACAGGCGAAAAACTGGAAAAATCAAGAAGAAAAGTGGCAAGCAATACAACTTTTGTCATTTTACTTTTGTTAATTACAGTTGAATAATCTTGTCAATAATTAAGAGAAGTGACAAATAAAAAAAAATAACCTCAGGCACTTCAATTTATTTCAAATAAACGTATACAATTTGAGGGATAACAATCCAAATAAGGTGTCAATGATGCACCTCAGTTACACATGAATTCAACAATTAGAAAACACAATTCAAACAGATTAAAGTCATGCTTGAAAGCCAGTATGACTAACAATAGATTGGCTTTCTTTGTTGAACATAAATTAAATGCTGTAAGCTTTTTAAACTTTCAGGTATGATTTATTTGTCAAATTTTGGGAAAAACAATTTTTGCCATTTTTGCCAGTAACCCTGTTTGCTTGCTGGTTTTTTTTTCCACCTGTGGCAACTTGATGCCACCCCTGGTTTTCAATTAATTCTCTCCATTTAACACTCAAAATCATTTCATCAAGAATCAGGTTCATTGCCTGATATTAGACTTCTTGTTTTAAAGAGCTATACTGAGTCAAAATAAAAACTTCATAATATATAAATAATACATAATATATTAAATATATATTATATATATATACAATATTGAAGAAAATTATGACTAGTTATAATAGACAGCTAGGGGCTGATGAATAAAATCTTGTTTCATGTTCATGTTACAGCGATGATAAAGAGAATGGTTCTGCTACTCCCAAGGCGAAGGCAGCAGAAAAGGCTGCAGGTATGTGTCAACCGATGAAACATCAGAAGTATATCCATCTACATACCGGTACACACAATTACAGTGATGAACCCTTGCAGTGGAATTGCCAGATTCATTAATATGCGGGATTAATATTTTCACTGTCCGCATCATTACACCTGAAAGCAAAATTATATGAAATTATAAATAAAACTTGATGGAATATAGTTTGTTTGAATGTTATATAGCCTGTGTTTTTTAAATTATCTAGCCATATAAAATTTGTCTTTAAGCTTCTCCAGTGGACTTCAACCTCGACTTTATGAAGAAACGCCGTTCTCTCACATATGAGGATATCAAGAAAATGGCCGCCCCATACAAGGAAAGAAAAAGCTCTGTGCTCTCTCCTATTAAGGATTCAACAAAAGGTGAGTTGTGAACATTGTAAGATAACTTGCATTTATACATCGAGATATGGAATGAATTCATCAAAAACCATTTTATCATTATTTACTATTAATATTTTATTTAACGTTTTGTTTTACAAATCACTTTCTTTCACTGAAAGAAATATTTATTATAAGCAGTTTCCAACTTAAAAGAAATGAATAATAAAACAGAAATCAAGATAAAGTAACTTTATTTTCAAATTAGGACTTTCTGAACCGCTTTCAAAAATGGACATTCTGCTGTTGACCATTTACCTGCTGTATGAGTTAGTGCCAATCCATTCATGGTGGTTACATTACAGGAAATATATCTGTTAACAAAGTTATAATCAGCTTTTATTAACCATGGTAACTGATAATCAAATGTAGTTCATGACTGAAGGAAAAGGCTTGACATTTTATCAATATCCCATTGATACCATATCTGCTGTCTTCCCCAGTGAACGAGATGGGTCCGTCCGCTTCCTCGCTGCTGAGTTCAGGTCGACTCTCCCAGAGACGGTCCGTGTCACGCGAAGGAGCAGAGAACTGTAAGGTGCAGTGATCTCCTCCACAGACAGTCAGCTGTGCACAGTGTTTACTAGTAGTGCTCCGCCCAGCTACACATCTTCAAATATCAACAATGGAAGGAACATAAGGTCAAATCAGGAAGTGAAATTCAGGTGTACACAGACCTCAGACAAGAAAACAAGCTCATCTCGGACACGTGGTGGGTTAGTTGCACAGTTATTGTGATACGTACAGATGTAATTGAGGATATATTAACAGTCATACTCCGGATTGCTCACTTGACACCCTTTAAAGGGGCAGTAGCACGTTTTTTCGCTCAAATAAGTTGATGAAATGAATTTGAAAGATAATGTCACAATAGTAAAACACCCTTCCCTCTTCGGAAATTGAAATTAAAAATGAGTGTACATGGTTTCGTAAAGTCATGGGAATCGTTTTTGTCATTCGAAATAATAAAATGTGTTCACAATGAAATGGCCGCCATGCAATTTTTGCTTTTTACGCAACACCGTTTTTACCACTACGGATAATTGGTTTGTGTAATAAGATGTTTAACCCTCTAAAGTGTTTATAAATGACATTAACTCATTATAAATGGGAAATTTGAAAAAATAAAATTTGCAGAAAACATGCTACTGCCCCTTTAAAGGACCAGGAGCTTGTTTATCAAAGCTCAAAAGCATCTGGTCAAGCTTCCACTAAGATAGTTCTAGCCCAATGCTTTTACATTATGCTAGCCTAAGGTAACCGTGCGCAGAAATTAAGCACTCAAAGAAAAATGTCTGTGGAAAGATAAAAAAGGAGGAGATGAAAACCCTTCATCATCTCCCAAAATGTGTTGTTTCACATTTCTGAGAATTTCTTAGCTCTGTTTGATAACAGAACTGATTCTGTTGAAATGACAGATTTTACAAATAACTACATGTATACATCTCGTAGCTATATAAAACTTCCACGTGTTCATAAATAAACATTCAACAAATTGATATGTTTCCTTTGGAAATGTTAAAGTTTTGTCCTTTGACTATTGTCTATAGTGTGTGAATTCAAGATCCAATTTTGAGATACAGCCATTTGAAAATAAATGAAGTTTGTATTTTAATGAAGAGATCACTGAAATGAAACAGTTCATAACATTCATCGTAAGTGGAGGATATGTGAAGTTTCTTGTTGAATATCATGCATACCGAGCGAAGTATACATTTACAGTTTCACGAGTTGGACAATGTAAATATTATTATGATTTCTCCTTCATGAGATAAGATATACATGGTTTTCAACTAGAAATTAAAATTTCCTATGTATTATATTTCCAAAATCGATGCAAAATATTTATGAAGTAGCCCATTAGCCTCACATAATCACTGTGATGTTATGATGCTGTGCTGTTATGATTGGCACTAAACATCAGTTTAATAATTGCACATAATAATAACGATAAATGTTTCTTACTTCATATCATGCATATCTGCACTTCAGCAGAAGATGTTTGGTTGGGACGGAGAATGTGATATTATCTTTGTATGTGCAATATTACCATCATCTGTCATTATCTACTCCTTTCATCCAAACTCTTTCTAAATTCCCTGGCAAGTCAACTTGCACCCGTCTCAATCACTGGCTACGTTAAGCCTTGCAGCAGCATCACTACTTTTCTGTGCCAGTGTAGCAGCATGCTGTACTTGAACTTCTAAGTGTGTTCTGCTATGCTAGCACAGAACAATTAATAACATGCAGCAAGACTTGAATCAGCCAGTGATGGAGACTGGCAGAAGTTATGACTTTGGGGGAAGTTGCACACTTTCATTCATGGCCCTTTCTCGTGGTACATGTTTCTTTTAAGGTTTTCAATCTTCACTTCTTAACCCATGTGACATGCCAGGCACCAACATCTTTGGTCCATTAATGTTTTATCTATAACTTCTCATACAGACCTTTCGTAAGGACATTTCCTTATTTCGAGAGAAGTTTTATATCAAGATAAAGCTGTAACGTGGGTATTTGGAAAGGTTATTTGAGTCTGTCTATGACAAAGAGGAAAATAAACAATCAATTGCTGCAAGTGCTGATTTATGCATCTGTCATGGTTTCTGTTTGAAACATTGTGTACATGTCTTAATGCTGCTGATTGTATATATGTACAGACTGTAAATAAAATGACACAACTTGCTTTAATATTGTGTTGTGTTTTATTTGAATATTTAGATCATGAAGATTGAACTTCCAAAAACTTGAACTTCCAAGGAGAACTTCCAAGTTTCAGTATAAAGGCCACAGGCTCATGTACAATATACAAAATTCATTTTATTGGAATATACAGATTTGGTGCATTTACTGAAACATAACATTGTTTACAGGTTTTACATGATATACATACAATTTACAATAGTGGACAATGTAACATATAAACTTCTTTGATATAGTGTGAAAACACATGTAAACGATTGATCTTTTCATTTTGCAATAGAGTAGCTTTTTTAGTTTTACATTTCAAGTCTAACATATATTTTCTTCTTAATTATAGTTACCGGGTATACATAGGGCATAAAAGCATTAAGTGTAATTCGTCTTCTAAAACATTTATACAGAAAGGACAAAATCGTTATTCTCTAGGGATATTATTTCTTCCGACGTTTTTCATTATTTTCAGTTCACCTATTCTCAAAAGTGTTAAAAATCGTCTTAAATCTTTATTACGTAAAAATGACAAATGTGATTCAATTTTAAAAGATGTTTTCACAGACGAATCGGACAACTTTGAATATCACTGAGCTGTTTAATCATTATGAATCCATGTAAATGACCTTCAGCTGTCCACTATCACCTAATGCACAACCATCTATGTCCATAGAATAATTTTCAGACCGTTCAGTTGTGAGTGTCATCCTCCTGCTACAAAGGTCTTGACATACTTGATTTGTTTGGAAAACAATGACGTTATCGTCATATAGGTTTGTGGCGCCTTACCCAGGATGATATTTTCCATTCATTCAGCATAATTATAATAAAGCCATGACTGTATGTTAATGAATACACCTCTTTCACTGCTTGGAATTGTACTCTATGCTAATAAGTTACCGGTAACAGTCTTTATGTAAATCTTGTTCATTTGTTTTAACAATAGTATAAGTTGGGGTAACACATTACAGAATAAAACGCTGCCATGGGCCAAAAGAAAAAAGAAAAAGCCCAAATGCCAGATGTAATCGATGATGTCGTAATGATGTGTGGTATCTAACAGTATAAAGTGAAATTCTGGGGAATCTATACATGTAGGTCATTAAATTCTGATATAGTCCATTTGAAACATATGAGTTCTGTTTTGTAAGACTTCTTAGTACAAATGATTAACCTCGTCTAGTGTCGTTTCAACGAAAATACCAATGTCTTACCACACCAAAGCAGATCCCAGAGCATGCACGTCCTTTCAAGGTAAAGGTAAGGTAAGGTAAGGTAGGGTAAGGTAAGGTAAAGACCAAGGAAAAGTAACAATTCACTAATCTCAAAGATGATGACGACCTATTCGCTCAAATGTGCATCGCATGCCTGATTTGACACAATTTTCTTTTTCGAAAATCACCATGGCCACCAGCTTCAAACTTGCAAATATGAACTTTTGGATTGCGTTAAACCTCCCAAATTCCCAATGCAAGGCATAACTCTTGCCAGTCTCCATTTCTGGCTGATTTTGGCCTTGCAGTATTACCTTAAGAAATCTGTGTTTAAAAATCCAGGCACGATATACATTGCATTTCTGGTGCAGCGATTTACTATCTTGACACAACAAAGCGAGGGAAATACCGCAAGGGTTAAATTTACCAGTAATGCAGAATGGCAAGAGTTATGTCTTGCGTTTGGAAGTTGTAAACCTCCAGGATACTCTTATTAAATTAAAAGTAGATGCTAAAGTGTTTGATGGAGCATCAATTGTCCACTCACTGCCAAGAGTAATGTGTCATCCTTTGGAGAGTTTAGTGATCTCACATTTCTAACCTGGGTAACAAGGCAACTAACTGACTTTTCAAGGATAGAGATTGTATGGGACCACTACAAGAACAAAGTCTCAAGTCTGCAACCAGAGACAAAAGAGACAAATGATATAGAGCAATGTGTCCAAACAAAACAAACTACCAAAGAATTTCCCTGTTTCTCGAAGACTCAAACGACAAACATGAACTTTTTGAAGTACTAACAGATAGTGTCAAAACAAGCACATTTGAGGCAGATACAGAAGTGCATGTAACAATAGCCAAAGGCCGTGAATCAACAATTACGTCAGATTAAAAAGATGCTAACACTAGACTGGTTCTCCATGTACAAGATGCTTTTATCAAGGCGCATTCTTGTCGGCAAAGTGGAGACAGATGTGTTCCTGGTTCTTCATGGTGTATTATCTGAGCTGAAACAAATCAACCAAAGATAGAAACGTTTGGTTGTCCATTGTTAAAGCTGTGCATTATATAATGTGAATGTCATTCATCAAGAGTTTGGAGACAATTGTGCATTAGCTCTTCCTTTTCGTATACAGGTATCCTATTCACAGGTAACAGAAACTTTTATTTTCGAAAGCAGGATATCCTACCATTCAGAGATGGGGAACAGTTGACTCTCATAGAACGATTTGTGTGTGAATGTTGTTAAACAAGACTTATTCTGCCAAGGAGAGCACTCGAAACACATTTGTTTCCACCAACATAGGATGCCCCTATTCGGCACAAATAGGGCCATCTACCAACCAAGTGTTTGGACAAAGAGTGTATATTTGCAGAGAAAAATCCTCCTATCCCTCGGGATTTTGGATGGTACCAAAAGGAAGAACATTGGTATCCACTATGGGTGAATGTTCCAGAAGTGTCCAGGCCGTGCAAAAAAGTGGTGAAATGTGGGTGCAAAATACAATCTGTGTGCTCAGGAAATGCATTCATAGGCATTTACAGTTGCACATGGTTAGATCGGTTTCTTGACCCCCGAAACCAGGGGATAGATCTATACCCAACTTTAATCAAATTAGACTGAAACGCAGGTTAAATGGTAGTGTCATATTGGACAAAGTTAGATTTACTTGTAATATAATGGCCCAGTTTCATTTTAATGGTCCTATGTGTGCCTTGTCCCCCAAAACGTTGAAATAGACATCTAGATCATCAGATTTGAGCGAATGGTTATGGATTTGTTGTCATTTGGAGGTGTCGGTGGCCATTTTTGACGTCATATGAGGGTTTTGTGTTCAATGATAGACAAATACCATTTTTTATGATCTTAATGCAGCGTAGAAGACTCCCGCCTATCCGACCGCCCGAGACGGTCTTTTTGCCAATCGGACGGTGAAATTTCAAAAGCAGCCTATCAGGTGGTCGGGTAGATATTTTAGTCTTTTACTACATATTTTTCACAATAACAGGCAGGGTAATCTTTCGTCAGCTTGAGGTGTAATGGTATTCTAAAACATTAAGTCCAAACTACGATAACCAGTGTAACTGAACGCTTAATATATAAACCCTTTGCACTGCATTTTACAAAGCGATAGTTAAGCTTGCTTGTAAAATGAAAAGTCTGTCGCAAAATATAAACATTTAGTTAGTTTCCACATTCTAGATCTTACTAAAAGGCACTTTGCTGAATGCATATTTTGTATTTGTTATTAACTTGACAACTCCATGAACACTGTATTAAAAACCAAAGTCATCGTTTGAAAGGCATATATGGGCAATGTATGTGAAATTTGTCGTGTTTGTGAATCCATTACAGTAAATATGACGCTACAAATTAATATGAGTTAAGTTGGATATATCAGCATACTATCAATTGTAATTGATATTAGTATTTTTTTTAAAATGGCTCGTCAATGTCAAGAAATAATTAATTGCGACGATGGTCGACTACTGGTGTAAATAATGTAATCGAAAATTCTTATAACTGTCGACCAGATGTCATGTCATGTTAGCCGATATAATACGTAATACAACATGGTGATATATGATCAAATGAAAATTTGGCTGACATTTAGTTAATTGGTCAGCTGATGATTGGTGAAATACGAGAAACATGTTCAACCAGATGTCTAACAAATGTTTGGTACTTTCAGTAAGTTCTGTGTGAGTGTTAAAAATCGGACAGGTAGGTTTTCTTCCGGACTGGTAATTTATTTCAGTTACCAGTCCAGTTGTCTGGCTTGCATTTTCGTGAGCTTTCTACACTGCAATGTGTTTGTTGCCCCCACAAACATAGGGTTAGACACCAAGATCGTCACACTTTAGTTGATGGCTACAGAGTTCTGATCATATAAGAGGTTTCGGCGGCCATCTTGGACGCCATCTTGAAAACAAAACCCAACACTTTTCCGGTCCAACTTTGGTAAACTTTATGTTCCTAAACCCTACCAGAATCAGTTGAGAAATCTTTTGTAGCAATGTGTATGGGGTTGAGGGGGTATTTTCCATATATTGACCAGACTATAATATCAACACCAAGAACAGATTTACAAAATTTTACATGAAAGCCTTCCAACATATTCGGGGGCGGTATAGCGCAGTGGCTAGTGCGTTCGTCTTCGGATCAAGAGGTCCGGGGTTCGAATCCCGCCAGGGGCACGGCAGAGAACTGTTCAACACGCAGTAAGGTTTGGGTGCAATGCTACACTAAATTTCAGCGTAGTATCACCAATGGTTCGCTAGTTCCAGCCGCTGCTCGCAGGTTTCACCGCAAAGCATAGCCACATGGCGTTGCGGGCTTTCTCCCTGCCATAATACTAGCAGCCGCGATTTAAGTGAAATACTCTTGAAAGCGGCGTTAAACCCCAACTTACTCACTCACTCACTCCAACATATTCTATTCATGGAAACCCCCTAGACCATAGCTGCTATTGTTTGAGCCGTGGTATAACCAACGCGAACTTCAGTAAGACCACGACCGGAACTACTTTTTATACGATCCCGATTTTTACATAGTATCATTATCTCGTCAAATGTTTGTACTTAAAGAAGAACATAACTCAAATAAAGATTTCATTACACCAATATGGTGTTTACAGTTTGAACAGCTTGGGGAAGTCATTAAGTATGTGAATTGATATCAATGTTTACGTTCAGTTATGTTTAGTATTCGGGTGGTTCTTCTCGAGCTCCGGCGTCCTTATCAACTTTGTACATATAGATACAGTTGACTAGACAATACTTCCCGAAACCTGTAAAAAATTGAAAAAGCCTTGTGAAAGTTATATTGATATATTGTCTGTAGCATGCAAGTCATTGTATGTTCAGTAAACTATCATTAATATTAGTATTACACAATACTAAACTTTTTAATCACGTAGGCTAGTTCTGATAATACCTTTTAATCATGTGTGGTATGAACAAACTGTTGAGTGTCCTTCGAAGTTTATAAGTGATTTTACGCGAAGACTAAAGGATATATACCAACAAAACTGGCTCAGTAAACTTACACTTTCTTCAAAATATGACACTTATTTGGGTTTTAAGCCATATATTTACACTGAGTACTATTTATCATGTATTACCATTAAGAAATTTAGAGTAAGTTTATCACGTTTCCGATGTTCATCTCACGATTTATTGATTGAAAAGGGCAGATATTTTAATATGAAAAGAGACAATAGATTATGTAAATCATGTACTACAAATGTAATAGAAAATGAATATCATTTCTTGCTCGTGTGTCCGTTATATTGTAAAATCAGAAGACAATACCTTAAGGAATTTTATTATGTTCATCCCTCGTTGGAGAAATGTTCATCCTTAATGAAATGTAATAAGTATGATGTTATAAAAAATCTTGCAATGTTTGTGTACCATGCCATGAACATTTGGAAATCCAAATGTTAGTTATGATTGTCGACATGATTGCCATATATTTTGTATTTTGTATTTTTGTAAAATGTACTATAGGCCTGTGGCCTTTCAGTATTGATTAAAGATTGATTGATTGATAATACCTTCTCTGATCCGTCAAGGGTTAAATTGGTATCATCTGCGTATTGAAACATGAGATATGTTTATTCCCTTGATATTGCGGTTTTCTCTAATTGCGACAGCTAATAGTTCAACGCATGCAAAAAAAGGTGGAGTCTACTAACGCCTACAGGGACGATCGCCTACAGTCTTAAACAAACAAGTTTATGCACCAGTGATTCTGATTTTTACATCCTTCAACCTTTCATCAAAGTGGAATGACCCGTTATTTAGTGGACTAATGCCTACAGTTAAAACAGTTTTGAAAAAGATATTTTGCATTAAGTGAAATATTGACTTTGATCAGGTATCGACTTTGATGAAATGTTGACTTTGGAAATATTTCTTGACTTTTGTGAAAGTTTAACTTAAATAAAATGTTGACTTTGAAAAAGATTTTTTGAATTTAGTGAAACGTTGACTTTGATCACATATTGATTTAGTGAAATGATGACTTTGAATATATTTATTGACTTTTGTGAAAGTTTTACTTATATAAAATGTTGACTTTGGTGACATGTTGGTTTTGAATAAAGTGAAATATTAACTTTGATCAAGTATTGACTTTGATGAAATGTTGACTTTGGAAATATTTATTGACTTTTGTGAAAGTTTAATTTAAATAAAATGTTGACTTTGAAAAAGATTTGTTTGCACTTAGTGAAATGTTAACTTTGATCACATATTGACTTTATTGAAATGATGACTTTGAACTATTTATTGACTATTGCGAAAGTTTAAAATATATAAAATGTTGAACTTGGTGACATTTTGGTTTTGATAAAGATATTTTGAATTTAGTGAAATAGTGACTTTGGTCACATATTGACTTTGGTGAAATGTTGACTTTGGAAATATTTCTTGATTTTTTTGAAAGTTTAACTCGAATAAAATGTTTACTTTAAAAAGTGTCCTTCCCCTTAAACATATTTTGAGATTATAGATATGTAGTATTTTAAAAAAAAGACGTTTCAACAATATACTGTATATAATGTAGGCATTAGTGCACACTGACTGGAACAGTTCACTTGTGTGCAGGTAAGCGTATCGCTGTCACAACTCAAACTGTAGCTATTATTCCCCGTAGGCAATTGTCACTGTAGGCGTTATTACACCTAACCAAAAAAAGGTATCGCCTTGTCGACAACCGTGTCCTAAGCTAAATAAATTCGAAAATGTACCGGATTGATTTCAGAGCTGCAGCTATTCCTTTGAAAACGTTAACGTTTAACCCAATTTCTATATACAGGTCAAAAGTTAAATGCTATGAAGTCCCATTCAACCGTGTCAAAAGCTTTCTGAAAGTCTATTGCGATCAACAGGCCGGGTATTGCATTGTCTTCACAACCTTGCATTGAGTCATATAATATTCTAGTATTTTCCCTTATGAAACTGTTTTAAAAAAAAACCAAAAAAAAAACCTGTTTCACTTATTATATATCAGGAAGGACGTCCTTAAGACGTGAGGGAATTGCAGCCGATGCAAATTTATAATCGACTTTCAGAAGACTTATTGTCGCCATTTTTTTAAAATATCTCCTGTCACGAGAGTTTTTCGGAATGCAATTATACCTTGCCTTTGAAAATCGGACAAAATTCCAGTTCGATATGCATAAATAATAGATCGCCATAAATTAAAGTCTTTCCAAAATAATTTGTAGAATTCTGCAGTAAAACCGTCCAAACCTGGGCCTATGGTTATTCATATTTTTCTTGCTCGTGCACATTCATTAAATGTAAGTTTAGTTTCACAGAAGTCCCGTTTATCATTTGTGAGTTTCACGTCTATATTTGTAAATGTATTTAGCTCATTCTGCCAATCACTTGTATGTTTACTTGTGTATAATTTACTACAAAAGTTTGATGATTCTTTTAATATTTCTTCTTTTTTGTGAGCATACCGTTTTGTGTTATTCGCTCATACGTTTATCCTTCTTTTCCCATGTTCTTTTTACGTTGAGTTTAGTAACCAAATGCTGTGTTCTTATATTCATTGTAAGCATCTAAAAAATAGTTTTATATTAAATAATTATATTACAAATTTTATGTTCAGAAACAGTATCGCGTATAGTTTGTTGACAAGGTTTACATATTAATATTCTTCGAATCAACATTGATCCATTTTATAAATTAGTTCATAAATAATTTCAAGGTATACACCAGTCCCGCCATATGAAGTACTGAACACTGCGTCGCCACCTATGGTCGGATAATGTCATATCGTGGTTCTTATCTTCTATAAAACCTGGATGTTTTCCCACCACAGATTACCTAGCAGGATTAGTTTTACTCAAGCTCTACCGGTAGGAATGTTTTTAAAAATCGCAGTGTTCTTGTTGGCTACAACACCATCTCAAGCCCTAATTGGCCCTATGACGAAACACAATGGTGACGTCGACCTCGTTAGCGTAATAAGTCACGTGACCTTAATGGAGCAAGTTATAACAGGTCTGGAGAACACGTTGAAGACAACAACGACGGAGCTGACGACTGTCAAGGCGAACCTGAAGACAACACGAGAAGAGTTCCTGTCTCTGCAAGCTCAGCACAACACGGCTGTCAAGGAACTTGCAGCTACGGGCCAGGAGTTGAAGGACACTCTCATTAACATAGCATCCTTGAAATCGGACTTAAAGTCAGCCGAGTCGGAAATAGCCTCCCTCAAATCAAAGACCGTAGAACCCAGTGAATTGATGGCTATCAAATCTGATATCAGTCAACTTAAAAAGAACGTCACTGAAGTCGGAATTAATCTGAACCGGACCCAAACTGACGTTGCGTCTCTAGAAGCCGATGTTCGTATATTACAATCTGAACAAATCAACGCGACAATCATTGGTATAATAGGATCCGATGTGAAGGCAACTGGTAAACAGCTTGTGTCTCTCCAGTCGGAGCTGCAACAAGTGAAGACTGAACTGAATGAGACCAGTGATGACCTCAACGTTACTAAGCACGACGTCATGGATATCAACTCTCTGCTCAACGTGACGCGCGAATACGTGCACAATCTGACAGACACCGTCGGTGACTTGAACTCCTCGTTGAACCAAACAAGATATGATGTTGAAAACATTGAACTGATGCAAAACGTGAGCATGGAAGAGATTGATACTCTCACACAAGAGATGGGTACATGTACCCTAGGGCTGAACGCCACCCGACAGGATCTGACCGACCTGAATGTCTCAACGCACAACCTTCTCAGCTCCATGGGTGAACTCAACATCTCTGTCAGCAGCATGTCTGTCCTCATTGGTACGTAGAGGTTTGAATATAGATACAGTATAGGAGCACTATGAGCATTACTCATTAGTAATATACAGTGGATTTAAATCTAAGATATGTTTGCGGTCCGTTAGGTTGAGCCAGAGCACGAACAATTCATTACAGTAATATGCCTATTTTGGTTCAGAATTTATATCATATATATGTGTGTATGTGTTATTAAAATACTCCGTTCCGCTCCGTTATAGCACATGCTTTATAGCACATGCTTGAAGGTAACGTTGACGGAAGCGAGATCATTCTCATTGGCTTACATTGCTGTGCGGATTTACACAGTTTGCACAGCGTTTTTTAAGTTTATCCCTCAATGAACTTAATACATTTAGAAGTCAATTCTTAATAAATTTACTCGTACCCGATGTTTTGAAAAGGTTTCAATTCTCCATATACACAAATTTGTAACAATTAGAGCTGTACTATTTACGCGTATGAAGACACAAGATGTCAAATCAAAACGACATTGGATTATTAGCCCCGCCTACAACGCGTTCATTAGCCATTAAAATCCACAACGCAACGAGCCATGAACCTAACGTCATGGGGGCGTGGCTAAATGTGATGTGACGTCACGAAATTAAGTTTATGCAGGTATGAACTGAATCCCTGTGACAGTGTTCAGCGAATCAGATCCACCCAAAGCAATTGTTATTGATTTATATACAAATGGTAAAAATGCTTCTAAAATGACCCTCATTGGTTTCTTCCAGATCATCTTGAGACGGATATCGCCTTTCAGGCAAGTCCCAGCGCTTACTTCTTCGATGTCAAGGACACCGAGAAACTGACCTACGACTCTGTGCACTTCAACGTGGGTAACGGCTACAACGACACGACCAGCGAGTTCGTGGCCCCGGTGTCGGGTACCTACATGTTCTGGGCGGGCGCCAGCACGTTTGGTCCCAACACTCAGGTGAAGATCCGCCTGAACATCAACCACAGTCGTAACGGATACCTGGCCCAAGGGACCGGTATAGCCTCCAACAACGCGACTGAGAGCACGGCATCGGTCCTGACTGTAGCGCACCTGCAGCTTGGTGACGTCATATGGGTGGAGAAGTACCAAGGCACAGACAGACTGTTTGGTAGCGAAGAGTCTTACATAGGTGGTGTCCTGCTGCATCGTCACTGACCTCTGACCTATAAACCCTCATCCTGGAATCATACTAACCTTATTCGGCTAGCTCCACTAAAATATTGTGTTTATTTTTTCCGTTAGAACTCTAAATTTAGATCGACCATTTGAGCACCCCATGGATACTGTAGAGCTGCTGTAGGATGCCCCTGATTGACATCAGCGATAGGCGACAAGTGACAAATCTTTGAAGGGCACACGAGAATAAAGGATAAGCCTATACTCCGAAACGTCGTACATGCTCACAATAAAGAAGTTGTTATTTAAGAGCAGTCTCAAATATGTAGAGGTAACATTTTATAATCCTTACATTGTCATCCAATCATGACTACGTTCCGAGCGAAGATAGACCGCCAAAGATTAACCAAAGTTACAGCTTTTCCCTTTCTCATTTATCGAGGAAAGCTGTGCAACTAACGTGGCTGCTATCTTCACTCTTGGAGGTGGAGTAACCATAAATTTAATGTATCAGAATATTGATTAACTGCAATGACTCGTTTTTGAACATGTGATTTTATCAACTTCAAGTCATGTGCTAAATTTTCATAGAATCACTATGCAATCTCATTTAAATCAGATCGAACGTAACACTCGTACCTAGCTACGTTTCTGATCTGAGTATTGCACACTTGAGGTCGTGCCACGGGACATTACTCCAGTCAATTTAGCGACGAGACTAGAAAGCCATCGGATCAACTTGAGTTGACATACGAAACACCAAATCCAATTTTTGTCATATATACGCCTCGTCATAAATATCGCACCACCCACTTTTGATCAGTAAGTAAAACTGGATCTTCAGCCTCAAACAACTGGTACCGTGGAAAACACTTTAAACTGTTTAGATTGGCCTCATGTGAAGGTTCAGTTACAAAAGTGACAACACCAGACCGAATCTGGGTACTAATTGAAGGTTAAAGTGTAGCAAACGAACGTCTACTAAAGATAAACGGACAAATAAGGTGAATAAGTATGACTGTTGAAGTCGTAACAACAAAAACACAATACAATTCACATTGCAGAAATGTTAAACACGATCAAGGTCCATTTGAAAACTCAATATGTGGTGTAACCACCTCGCACTCGGGTACCATTTTCCACACGCCGTCTCATGCTAGCCACCAGATGTCTGAATGCCTGTTTGGGAATCTGTTGCCATTCATCATGCAAACTTGGATCAACTCCTGAAGGGTTTGCCCTGGGGATCCCTTGCTCTAACTGTACGTCCCAAAATGTCCCACAAATATTCAATGGGATTCATGGCCACGGTAGTGTCTCAACGGCATTGTTTTGGAGATGCTGAACAAAGGCTTGTGCACGATGTTGTTTGACATTATCGTCCATGAAAATTGGACTTGTTGGGAGAGCGTGGTTGTCAAAATGATGGACTACAGAACCACCCAAGATCAGGTTCTGGTACCTCTGTCCATTCAGTGTACCGGGTACTGTGACAGGGTCAAGCTTACACTCTTAGGAACAACGCCCCCACACCGTGACGGATCAATCTCCGAATGGGACTTCAGTTTGAATGTTCCTCTAATCATCTACCATGCCCTCACGTGTGTATGATGCAGTTAAAACCGGTTTACATCGGACCGATGGATTCTTCTCCTTCATTTCAAGGTCACAGCGACACTTTGTCATTTTACCCTTGTCAGCGGAGTATCTCAAGAACCGTTGACTGGATTATCTTAATATCTTACATACAGCTTCTCCTGGGTAAAGACAAAAGGCTGATTAGATTTTGGTGATCTTGACATTGCTTGTCAGTGGGATATCACAAGAACTGTTCAATAGATTGTCATAATTATCTTACACCAATGGTTCTTTGAGGGAAGATTCAGGGCCCAGTCGGTTTTGTTGACCTTAAAGTATTTATTTGCGGCGGGGGTCATGTCACCTTAGTGACAACAGCTTGTTCTGGTTTCAATTTCAAATCGGTGGTTCAATACTTATGACGAGGTGGGAAGCCTCTGATTCGCTGAATTTATCGAAGGTCAAGGGTTACAGTGAAGGTCACCTGACATGACCTCTGCGGGGTAGTACTCAGATTCGACGAGGTACAAGTGTTACGTTAGATCTTATTTAAATGAGATTGAATCACTACGAAGACATTTTGTTGTTGGCTTATGCCAACCCTTGGTATTCAAATTTGAATAAAATCCATTAAACGTCATCATCACTTCAGTTTGTAATGTGTTGAAGTTCGGTGTGAATATGAATCAAAATACATCGAATCAGATACATCATAATAAGATATTAGCTCTATTTCACAAGATAAAAGATACAAATACATGTAGTTTAAACCTTATAGTAATGTGATCATTCGCCCAGGTGTTATTGTTCAGTCATGTTGACATGTTTACTAAGCAGTCTCTCATTGTTTGACAGAGTTCCAACTGAACATCACTCACCCTATTTTAAAGGGGCAGTAGCACGTATTTGCAAAATTTATTTTTTCAAATTTCCAATTTATAATGATAGTTTATGTCATTTAAATTAATTTTAGAGGGTAAAACATCTTATTACACAAACCAATTACCGGTAGTGGTAATAACAAAGTTGCGTATAAAGCAAAAGTTGCATGGCGGCCATTTTTTGTGAACACAATTTATTATTTTGAATTACAAAAACGCTTTCCATGGTTTAACTGAACAATGTGAACTAATTTTTTAACTTGATTTTCCGAAGAGAGAAGGGTGTTTTATTATTGGTGACATTATTTTTGAAATACATTACATCAACTTATTTCAGCGAAAAAACGTGCTACTGCCCCTATAAAGCTGGACTCTGATAACTTTAAATAATCCGTCGATATATAGATGCATCTGCCTCACGGCCACCCCGTGTCTACTTTACTGTTATGATTTAGATTCGGCTCGGTAATTGGTTAAATATTATAGGTTAAATGAAGTTTCAGTTGACAAAATTTAATGAGCTAAATGAAAAAAAACTGGCTAACCGCGTTGGTCATTGATAAGGCGCTGTGCATTAAAGAGCCATCACGGATGTTAGTGTTTCAAATTTTTGGAAAATATACTTATAACGTCATTCGCCAGAGAATTTTTTTATCTACAACATGGCATATGTTAAATAATTTTCATATCACGACAATGTATTGCAATTTGGTTTCAAAGAGAAGTATCACTTCGACTAGCGCGCGCTACGGGTATCTGACGTATATAAACAGAGTCCCCTTTTTTGCGTAATACGTACTACACAAACAGCAAGCGCTTCCAAAACGTGAAGGCTCGTCTCTAGCGCAAGTCGCCATAACAACCCATATGCTGCACGTGCTTCACGCGTCGCATTTGCAAAGTACCCTTGTCATACATTACTGAATGTGACGATTGCTTTACAAACTACGTTTCTTAATGTCCTGAGAATATACAAATTATTTCCTGTTTAATGTTCTTTTTATTGAGATAAGACCAGCAAATTATGACAAATTTTTACTCTCATTAATTATAAAATTCAAGCAAAATACCTAGTTGGGTAAAACAATTATTCCAATATCTGTAGCAAATACATAATTAAATGAAATGGTAAATAAATAACCATCAACAAAATATATATTCGATTTCTTTCATTGCTCATTTTTTTTTTATTCTTCCGTGTCTTTGTTTACTGTGTGTGAGCTACACCATAATGCTTTGCGCTTGAAAATAAAAGACTGGATCTATATTTAGACTGGAAAACACCTTTACTAATTAATGCAATTTCTCGGCTTATTTTAAGTTGGAAAAATTAGGGAAAAATTAAGTGTATTTATTTCACGGAGATAGATTTTTGGAGAAATTTTGATATTTTCATCAACATCCGTGATGGCTCTTTAAAGGTGCATCCATTGTGTTTCATAAAATTTTATTAGGCTTAAATACGTTCCGACTCACCATATGTGCTGTTTACATGTACAGTGAATATAAATTCACTCAGCTTACATATTCATCCCCTATCGCCAAATATATCATAATTACTAGTTTCCAATTAAAATCGAGTTACATCATTATGCATGTGCAGAAACCGAAACTGCACGCCTCATTTGCATGCACAGTAGTTATTTGACCTATTAAACATTATCAACTCAAATTTATCATTTTGTCTGTTGTAAATAAGATTCCAAAATTACGTTTGCTCATTGGCGCGCGCCATACGCTGTGCATTGTCCGGTTTTCGATCAGAAATCACTACATTTACCTTCACATCGTCAATATACTAAGTCGACTATCATCAAAATGGTGGTTTTCGGTAACAGTCGGTACTTTTCGATAAAGTAACACCATTTATAACGTTTGGAATATGTGACCCACAACAACACAATGGATGTACCTTTAAACAACACTGTGGAGCTATCTATGGTGTGTTTCCACGACTGTATGACTTCCACATGCACAACATAACTTTATACGGTACTTACTTATGCTGTACATATATTGGAAGAAACATCTGAATACAAATTAACAACACAACCTGATCTGTTCCTGATACGAACTGAAGCCCATCTCATCTACAGCGTAAGTTGAGGCATCACAGGGACTGCTCGTGAATCCAACAAACAGACCACTATAGATTACACAATTCGACCTCTTTTTGACAAGCTGAAATATTCCAACACTTCTGCAGGTCAGTGACATGTACAGTTGATAGGACGACAGACTGCATTGGCGTCAAGGTGCATGTTTTGGTAAGTGGCTAAATCTGTATAAACCTTCGTACTCGTATGAGCATGATACATGTGAATGTATGCATCATTCATGCTTAAAATGTATGCGTGTTATTGATGCGTGTTAGTTGTTATTACCTTGGCATGCAGTAAAACAAACAAAGTGTTACTTATATGTCGAGGTTGTCATGCAAATATATATATATATATAGGGATCTTCAATATCCTCCAAATAGGAATAAACATTGTATTGTGCGAGCATTAGGTGTACGGAAATATTTAAACAAATCAAATGAACAGGTTTTGCTTGCTTTGGGATACAAGGATACTTGTATTGACGCATCGTCTCTAAAACATTCGTAGGGTTGAACTTATCTTATTTATTAACATCCTTATCGGTTTTTAAATGGATTAATTCAAATAAGGAGACTTAAATAAACACTATGTATACTATCGGGCTTACATGTTTTCATAATCTCATGACATTTTGACATAATTAAACAGAGTTCGCGTCCTCTGGAGACTATAAACTAGTTTACATGAGCACGGGTTGTATCAAGCTATATATTTCATAAAGATACACACTAGAAATGCTACTCTCCTTGAATAGTAGGATAGTTGATAAAGTCACAAATGCATTACTTTGATTTGGTTATTATTTTAAATTGTTTTTTGGAATGTTAAAATTTCATAAATCCTTTTTACACAGGAGGACTCCTACCCAGGTTAGAAAGAAATAAGTTGAATTTTCATTGTTAACTTTGACAATATAGAATAGCGATATTAATGCTGTACATATGTTGTGTTTATGCATGATGCGTCATCCCGTATGTACAACATGTAGGATCATGATTTATATAGGTCGGGGCCATACATTTTGCCTTAAGAATATACATATTTATAATGATTTTGTATGGACATCAGACAAATATTCTCAAATACCTGACAGTAAACATATGTCTATAAGGAAAGTTTCATGAATACAGAAGGCAAACAACATCATCTAAAAATGGTAGCCTACATGGCGGATTTCATAGAGCTTCCTGATAGAGTTCATCATGTATGATTTAATTAGCGCATTGCTGATATGTCATCATCGTTTAGACTTCCGATTGCATACTTTCCTACTTAACGATTTGATGGGAAGTCCTAAATACTACATTAATACGCGTTTGGTATTACAATAGAATCGAGTGTTTAATAACTTTTCCGACCTGCCGCGTGGACAGACATCCAAGGTGCGAATATCTTTAATGTTAAAAGGTGAGTTTTCATATAGTACGCATCGCTCACCATTCAGTTTTATAAACAGAAAGTATATCTTGTAAAATGCTAGTATGAAAATCATTACAATATAATATTCAGTTGATATCTAGATATTCATTCGCTCGGAACATATAATCCTCGAACAGCTGGCACTCCTGTCGGAAAGATATTTATTACCCATATGGTTGAAAATAACCGAGTAAATATTATTGATATGAACACATGTGCACATATCACGTTTTCCTAGCAACAATTGTTTCACCGCGGCTTCCCGTATTGTGTCGTATGTGACGTCATATAACGATTGTTCGTGACGTCATTGTGGCTTGGCGTAGCAAGAGAAGTGGGCCGCTTTCTGACTATTTTTACGCGAATCACATGGAATAGAACGGGTAATAAAGAAATAATTACACTCGAAAGTGTGTCATATGACTTTAAAGAAACTCGTGCGAATTTGTGTATAACCCTCGCTCTCGCTCGGGCAATACAAAAATTCACACTCGTTTCGTAAAAGTCATATGACACACTTCCTCGGGTAATAATCTCTATATATGCCATGAACAATAATTTTATACATACTATCATATGTGTTTCACACAGTGTCATGTCACACTGATATGCGCTCAGGGTGAATCTACATCGTTCGGTGACAGTTCTACTCAACAAGGTGATGCGAAACTATACTATACTGTACGTGCTTGTACCTTTCAACACTGTATTATGCTCACATCAACCCACATGTGTATTGACATTTATCAGATAATTTACAGAGATTCTATCCTCTACCAGTGGATAACTAATGTTATCAAGGCTTATGACGATACACGAACTTTTTAAAATAAAAAAACCGACTCACGTAATGCGATTAAGGCCGATTGACAAACATTAACAATCTCCTTTGTATATTTGTTTTGTATTTATAAGGCCGTTTCATTCTTTTATGCATTTATATTCTTTGTACAGGTGACGAGACTTAATGGTTTAAGTAATACATTCTACTTTATAAGGAAAATACATAAACCGCCCATAGCTGTAACTATCTTTAACTTAACTTCGACACACAAAATCAGAATTTTGAACATATCAAATGTTTTATTTGTCATTCCGGAATTTTTAACTCCATGAGAAATAAGTGTCGAATCCGGGGGGTTGGGGGTTTTAGTTTTGTTTTCTTAAATGAATTTCTATTTGTTCCCAATTGTTACAGATTCAAACAAGATAGAGTCAAACAACAATTATCATAGACACAATAATAAGTTGCTGAAGGCTGGGATGAGTTTTTCATTGTTTTTCTTTGAAATATATTTTTCAACAGAAAATATTTCTTTTAATACCATTGCATAATTGTTGAAGTTTGGAACTGTTGACTCCCCACTTTGTGGATCTATATCTGAACAGATTGTTTACAGAATAATAATAAAGCTAGTCTAAATTAGCTATAGATTCCATATTGTGGTATACATTCGGAGCTTTTCTTGAAGAAACACAGACCATAAGCAAGTCAAGGCTGCTTCGACTTGTTTGAGATATTACAAGCGAGCGTTATTTGTTGAATATTGCGTTAGTATAAGAACTGATACGTCGCGTGAAGAAGTGGAGCAGCCAAGTAACATAAAGTAATCAGTGTTTTATACCGCCCTAGCTTCTAAGAATGTACAAGTATGTCGACTCTTAAGCAACATGCGAACAAAGAGATCAGAGAGCGTTGTGGTCTCTGTTTACAGCAAGCAAACACAACGGATACAAAGCACAGACAAGACTGGGCTATCAATATCCCGTTAGAAGTAATACCTCCTTTCAATAAGCGAAGCGCATTAGTTCAGCTAAATCAAATTAGCAAAAAAGCTTTTGAAGGGAGCTTAAACAATTAAACAGAGCCTTAGGCAAGTCTACGTAACAAGGGCGTCATTGACACATTTGCTAGTAGGGGTTCCATATAAATTCTGATCAGGGAATACGTAACAGTAAGAGAGATGGATTGAGAGCGATACATTGGGTGAGTTAAACTGTAATAGCATCTCGCACAGACGATTGAGATATCTCATCGGTCGTTCATTGGAACTAGATAGTGGTTGTACAAGTACATGGCAACGTTGCACGGTTCTCGGTCGTGTAACATAGTTCCACGCAGCTGCCGTAGCATTATTGATCCAGCTGTATTTCGTCGCATCATTCCAGAGCTGATGTTTCCGGCCTTGGAGACCGGCCGGGAACACTGTTTTTATGCAATCAGAATATGAAGACGATATTTGTGATATTTGTAACACTGAAACTAATTTATATTAAAACCATTTGTCATTTATTCCCCATGAAAGTAATACATTACTAGGATCAAGGATTTAGATCTAAATCCTTGCTTTGATGTTGTTTGAACTGAATTTTCTTCTGGAAACTTGAAATGAGTCCAGATTCTATTTTCCTTCTCTCTTTGTTTTGAAGATTTTTTAAATCTTGCAATTGATTACATTGCATCAACAAAATATAAATTTTTACGACAAATGGTGTCAGGTTTAAATGAAATTGAATAAATATCGTTCTGCTTGAGAAAGCTAACCTACTTTTTGGTGAATTGTTCGAAGTGCTATGCTTCACGGCACAGCAACTATAGGCTGCCCTATTCGAATGTGGTCTGAATATATAAGATAACGCCATAACGTCATGCAATGCTCGCACGAAACGTTATCGACTGTGTCTTATTATAATAATGCAATTATAACACAGCCCGGTTTATTTATCGATGATAATTATATATAATTAAACACGTTGATTCACGTGAGACAGTATTGGCCGTTACGAGTATTACAGGTAAGCATTTACAGTAATTCCTTTACATGCAGTGACAGTTTAACCTGGCGTTTCATTCTAAATATTTACACTTACGATGTTTAATGACTATAATTTTCATAATGTCTCATTAACAATACATACAATCTGGGTTATTTATTTCTTTGAAGATATGAAAAATACATTTAGATATTAAATCAAACATAGAGGCATAAAGAAGTTGATCATCCATGAAATATCTGTCTTCTTCATCACACCAACTTCTAGAATGCCTCTCAAACAGTTTATAGAGGCATTACACTTACACTGTAGAAGTTTGATAAATGTGTACATACTTGAGTTATTATAAATATTGTTATCTAACTATCTCTCATCTCTGTGACCCTAGACAACACAGTGTGGCCCTCAACTTGTATACCAATACACGGCCTTTGTGACAGACAGTCGCGTTACGAAGAGATGAGATACACCCTATATCGATAACAAATGCCAATAATACTTGATCAACTTTAAAGGGGCAGTAGCACGTTTTTTGCAAAATTTATTTTTTCAAGTTTCCTATGTATAATGATAGTTTGTACCATTTATATTTACTTTAGAGGGTAAAACATCCTATTACACAAACCATTTGTCCGTAGTAGTAATAACGGTGTTGCGTATAAAGGAAAAAAATAGTTGCGTATAAAGGAAAAAAATGCATGGCGGCCATTTTATTGTGAACACATTTTATTATTTCGAATGACAAAACCGATCCCCATGGCTTTACTGAGCCATGTACACTCATTTTAAACTTATTTTCCAAAGAGCGAAGGGTGATTTACGATTGGTGAAATTATTTTTCAAATACATTTCATCGACTTATTTGAGAGAAAAAACCTGCTACTGCCCCTTTAAAGGCATATCAAACTGAAATCAAACACATAACACTGGAAGAATCACGAAGCATGAACACACATACAGGTTACAACTCTGAACTGCTTAGGCCTTCATCACTGATACATCACAAGATTTAACTTGTGCATTACTAGTACAATGAGTTAGAAAACCATATATGCATGTGTAGGTATACTTTACGTATCACTGTCGTGCCAAGTTCACCGCTTGCTTTCCCCTATGAATATATATTCCGACTCTGTATATTACTCGACAATCAGCCATGCAACAAAGGAAGCGTATGTATAGGCTACGGTTTAATGATCTCACGACAGCTACCTTGTAAATGATATTATTGATCAAAGATATGTATGTATGTATGTGTGTATATATATATATATATATATATATATATACATATAAAATCACATAATTATCATATAGATCACATAATATAAAAGATATGTTCTTGGAATATATATATATGGAATATATATATATATATATATATATATATACACATGTGTGTACATATATATATATATATTAATATATACAAGTATTCAGCTCCGTCCGTACGCTCGTCCCGCTTCTTGTTAGCGCGATATCTAATGAACCGCTCAACCTAGAATCTTCAAACTTGGTACCAGTCTTCATCTGGGGAATACGCAGACCTGAAAAGTTTTCGGTGACCTTGACCTCATTTTCAAGGTCAGGACGAGACTTTGACCAGTTTTGAAAAAGTTGTTAGCGCGATATCTCATGAACCCTTCGACCTAGAGTCTTCAAACTTGGTATCAGTCTTCATCTGGGAAATACGCAGACCTGAAAAGTGTTCGATGACCTTGACCTCATTTTCAAGGGCAGGGCGAGACTTTGACCAGTTTTGAAAATGTTGTTAGCGCGATATCTAATGAACCGCTCAACCTAGAATCTTCAAACTTGGTACCAGTCTTCATCTGGGGAATACGCAGACCTGAAAAGTTTTCGGTGACCTTGACCTCATTTTCAAGGTCAGGACGAGACTTTGACCAGTTTTGAAAAAGTTGTTAGCGCGATATCTCATGAACCCTTCGACCTAGAGTCTTCAAACTTGGTATCAGTCTTCATCTGGGGAATACGCAGACCTGAAAAGTGTTCGGTGACCTTGACCTCATTTTCAAGGTCAGGGCGAGACTTTGACCAGTTTTGAAAATGTTGTTAGCGCGATATCTAATGAACCGCTCAACCTAGAATCTTCAAACTTGGTACCAGTCTTCATCTGGGGAATACGCAGACCTGAAAAGTTTTCGGTGACCTTGACCTCATTTTCAAGGTCAGGGCGAGACTTTGACCAGTTTTGAAAATGTTGTTAGCGCGATATCTAATGAACCGCTCAACCTAGAATCTTCAAACTTGGTACCAGTCTTCATCTGGGGAATACGCAGACCTGAAAAGTTTTCGGTGACCTTGACCTCATTTTCAAGGTCAGGACGAGACTTTGACCAGTTTTGAAAATGTTGTTAGCGCGATATCTCATGAACCCTTCGACCTAGAGTCTTCAAACTTGGTATCAGTCTTCATCTGGGGAATACGCAGACCTGAAAAGTTTTCGGTGACCTTGACCTCATTTTCAAGGTCAGGGCGAGACTTTGACCAGTTTTGAAAATGTTGTTTGTGCGATTCCTCATGAAGCGCTAAAACTATTGGTTTTAAAGTTAGTATCAGTCTTCATTTGGGGAATATCCAGATACCAGTCGATTTGGTTTACCTTGAAATTATTTATCACTACAAGACTGATTGTCAAATGTTGTTAGCACGATATCTCATGAACTGCTGTACCTAGAGTCTTCAAATTTGGTACCTGTCTTCATTTGGGGAATACGCAGACACCAGTCGATTTGGGTGACCTTGACCCCGTTTTCAAGGTCACTACACGACTTTGACCATTTTAAAATGTTTGCCCGGTATAACAATAATTGAATCAAACATGTAAATGTCACTTCTCGGTACAAGCTGTGTGTCCATTCTTTTAGCTCATTTCTTAATTGCGGTGGGGGACATGGTCACGTTTGTGACAATTACTTGTTGTTTACGACTTCTTCGCCTACACGTTGTTGGAATACCCCTTTCTGTTAATGAAAAAATGACATCATATGGGGAATTCCAATGCGATTTTGAATGGGATGCGAATAAAATAGAACAGGTTCTATGTTCTTCGCATCGCATCGCATCGCATCGCAACGCATTAAAAACGGACGTAGTGTATGACAACTCATTGAAAATAACGTGTTGCGTTCTTGTGCGATTATTTTTAACGCATCGCATCCTAAAAACGGTCGTAGTGTACATATTTGGATGCCAAATATCCAAATAATAGTCTCACAAAACATGTTTACGAAATTTCAGTATTATCTTCAAAACAAACAATATGTACATGTATATGTCGGCACTAGTAATATCAAACATTTTAAAGTTATATCAAAAGCGGGATTTGTAATTATGGATCAAGACATAATCATAGCACGGGTCACTTCGTACTAAAACCAGTTCACCCCAGGATCGCTTCGTTGCATTGTACACCTACATTAATATTTTGATTACATATGGTCATGTCTACTGGTCAAACCTTATAATGAAATAAGGGCCGGGGGGTAAGAGCCCTTAGATGTTAATAAGGGCCCGGGCCCCTATCAGCGGAAATACGGTAAATTTGACCGATCCGACCCATCGCAAAAAAAACGTGAAAATAGGGAATAATTGGCTAATCATTCTCTTTCCAAAGAGGTTACTCCCTTCAGATTTCCGATCATAACCTCTGTTCTACTCGGTCTGAATTCGACGGCGAAAACGGACTGTCCTGGTTGGTTGCAATTGAATAAAGATGTGCAAACAGCGACGCCGTTGTAAAAGTGACATTTGCCAATGACACGTCATACTGATATAATAAACGTAAGATCAACTTTTTCTCATTTAACGTGTTTCCTTGAAATATGCTATTTGATTTTGTGACAACAATTGATCATAAACATGCTGATAAATAAAGAAGACCGAATCAGAAACATACCAAAAACAATCCATTAGTGTATATGGACATATGCTAATAAGAGTCCAATGAGTCAAATCCGTCGACATGGCATCTGAAAGATGAGTTTTCATTGGTTAAGAAGCAGGGATACAGTATCAGGTTCCCCTTCTCCCGCTAGGGAATTTTGCGGGAGTCGAGAAATACTGGCCTTCTAGAACAGAGGCTTTGACTTTCTCAACTACGAAGGTTTTAAGAGAACGGTGTCTAAATATTTCAGAAAAAGGAACATTTTAATCAAACACAACTGATTCATGTTTTTTTTCTTATTGTACCATACAATATTTCACAAATATTTATAAGTACAAAGGTTGTAAATTGCTTAACCGATTGAGATTTCATAAACCAACAATTAAGATGGGAAGAAATATTTTACAAATATTTCAAACAGAATGAATGAGAAAACATTAATTTGATGGCTAGTAGATGTACTCAGAGTGTTAACTTAAAATGGTTTCAGTACAATATGAATCAGAATAATTAAACAAAATAGATGTGTATACTATGCTAGCTTTATTGTATTTATCGTATAAATATATCAGGGCAAACCGACCCAAGACAATGCGACCCGGAGTGAACCGGTTTCGGCACAAAACACACAACAACTTCATTATATCAAACATCAACATTTACTAGAGCGAATCAACCTAGACAAAGCTAACCGGGTTGAACTGGTTTTGGTACATACAGACCCGTACCCCATGGTACATAGACCTACCCACTTTCCTCCCATGTGGTTTGAGTGGGGAAACCCCCTCGAGACGTGTAAAATATGACGTAAGATAGGGATTCCTCCATGCGATTTCGTTTGCGATAAAATAGGTGCAGCACAATTATGCAAAAAACTTCATGTTTAGTTAAACTAAAATGTTTTTTTCTGTGTCAACTCAAACCGTGTGTAGGCCTACGTGAGCAGATGAAAGTCAATATATACATGTCAATGCTTGTGTTTCTTTTCATCGAAAGAGCGTGTTAATCTTCCACAACACCTTACGTCCACTGTAATAAAAAATATATAGAGCCATGGGCTCTGAAGCTCATCAGGATTTCATTGATTTATTATGTAAGGTTGAATATCTAAGATACCTCAAGTAATATATTGTTAACAAGCAAAAAATAGGTTTTTAAATCGTGACCCCTGTGACCCACATTTGGAGTAACAGTGTCACCAATCCTACAATTAAGAATCACCTTTGACCAAAGAGTCTCTACACAACATTTCACCTTTCTAGAGCTTAACACACTTGAGATAAAGATGAAAATAAGTTTTTGGGTTGTGACCCGTGACCTAGATTGGGGTCACAGGGTCACAAAATCTACAATTTTAAATCCCCATTGGCCAAGGAATCTGCACACAACGTTTCAGCTCTCTAAACCTTTTGGAACTGGAGAAGAAAATAAATATAGGTTTTTAAGCGTGTGACCCCTGTGACCCCATTTGGGGTCTCAGGGTCACGAAATCTACAATTTAGAATCCCCATTGGCCAAGGAGTCTGCACACAACTTTTCAGCTCTCTAGACCTTTTGGAACTGGAGAAGAAGATAAAAATAGGTTTTTAAGGATGTGCCCCCTGTGACCCCATTTGGGGTCACGGGGTCAAGAAATCTACAATTTAGAATCCCCATTGGCCAAGGAGTCTGCACACAACACGAAAATTAATGAAATTTGAAGTTTCAAAATTTGACCTCTTGCGTCTATTTCATTATGCCAATTTTCATAGACATGCTGCACTGCCGTGACGATCATAGATTTATTCATAGTTATATTATGATTATGATATATTATGTATTTGTATGTGTTGTAATTGTATTAACGTTACCATGTACATGCTATTTGCACTAAGGTACGCATGTAGGTGACGAAGCTTCCTGTACGCGCCTGTAGTGTCAACAAATCCGTGTACTTATGTATAACCCACATTGGCCAAGTGATGTGTACAGAACGTGTTAGCGTTCTAAGGCTTTAATATTTCATATGGGACCCATGTCGCCCCGGGAGGGACCATTGAGTCACCAAAACTATATTTCATAAACTTCATTGCCAAAGGAGTCTTTACACACGGTTTTAAAAAGCGTTTAGAAGGACAAAAATAGTCTATTTGGTTGTGACCCAAACATATATCACAACATCACCAATTTATATGCGCGCATTATTTCATCGTTTTCGAGGTTTTAGTTAATTTTTACTTTAGAAGAGACTAAAATACGTTTCAAGATTGTGACCCTTATTAGGAGTGACAATATATATGTTATTATTCCCAAGGGCCAAATGTAGTATTAACGCAACGTTCAGTTTAGTGTGTTTTCCCTGTGGTCCTTATTAGGTCTGGTAAACTAATCAGGGAAGTGAAATGATGGCAAAAGGACAATTGGTGTTTGGTTCAGCAAGAAGTGCACGCCAATGGCCAATGGGGATTCTAAATTGTAGATTTCGTGACCCTGAGACCCCAAATGGGGTCACAGGGGTCACACGCTTAACCCAGCAAACAATTTTACGTTGTCACAACGTTGTGACAACGTTGTCAGAAGGTGTCAGTAACGTTGTTTGCAACGTTGTTTGGACGTTATTTGTAGATTCCTTTTTACGTAATTATAACGTTATTTTGTAACGTTACAAAACCAACGTCGTGGCAACGTTAGTTTTGAAACGTTACAAAACCAACGTCGTGGCAACGTTAGTTTTGAAACGTTACAAAAACCAACGTCCTGGCAACGTTAGTTTTGTAACGTTATTTGGACGTTATTTGTAGATTCCTTTTTACGTAATTAAAACGTTATTTTGTAACGTTACAAAACCAACGTCCTGGCAACGTTAGTTTTGAAACATTACAAAACCAACATCCTGCCAACGTAAGTTTTGTTACGTTATTTGGACGTTATTTGTAGATTCCTTTTTACGTAATTCTAACGTTAGTTTTGTAACGTTACAAAATCAACGTTCTAGCAACGTTGTAAAACAACGTTCTCTCAACGTCGGAAACCAACATCCCAACAACGTTGGGAACCAACATTTCCTGAACGTTGAAAACCAACGTCCTCTCAACGTTGTAAACCAACGTCCCCTGAACGTTGTAAAACAACGTTCTCTCAACGTCGGAAACCAACATCCCAACAACGTTAGAAACCAACGTCCCCACAACATCGGAAACCAACGTCCCCTGAACGTTGGAAGCCAACATCCACTCAACGTTGTACACCAACGTCCCCTGAACCTTGTTAGCCAACGTTTTCTCAATGTCGGAAACCAACATCGCCACAACGTCAGAAACCAACGTCCCCTGAACATCGGAAAACAATGTTTCTTTGGAACCGAACATGCCCTGAAAATAGAAAACCTACATCCCATTAATGTCAGAAACTAACTCCCCTGAACACAGGAAACCTTTAAAGTTGTATGAAATGTTTGCTTGCTGAAGTTTTGTTTTTGTAACATGTAACCTCATACATGTTTGTTTATCTACGATATTCAGTGCATGTTTTGGTACTTATTCGACCATGTATTTTTCATTGACAATTGCCTCTTAGAATCCTACTTAAGGAATTGTTTAGTTAGCAATCTTGAACATTAGATTCTCTGAAGGATCAATTAAATGTCAGCGGTTTCTAATAGACAATTTGTAAATGAAAAACAAACCCAGTTAGGGCTATTTCACAAAAGTTTGATTTTCAAATTTCTTCAAACATAACATCAGTATTTAACGATCACCTAAGTGTGATTTGTGAAAAGAGGACAATGGGCACTAGGATAATTTAACTTCCAACTCATGCAAAAGAGACAAGACAAGTCAGAACCAAAAATTTATTGCATCGCAGTGTAAATACATATTGTGCACATTAATTTTTCATTTATAAGCTTGACATGTTAAGTCGCAATTTTGTTAACTGCATGCTTCTTTTCTCCACTAAACAAAGCAGCAGTACGGGACTGGAAGGTTTACAGTTGAATCACCATTTGGATCTTCATAATACCTGAAATTAAAACAGAAATATAAATATTTCATCTATTAGCAATCAACCATTTGTGATGCGAATCTAAATCTAAAAAATAATTTGAAGTACTGACACAGGACAAAGGTGTAATAATGCCCGTGGCCTCGGTATCAAAGGGTACATCCATTGTGTTGTTGGCCATGGGGGTCAAACATGCCAAACGTTATAAATAGTCTTATTTTATCGAGCAGTACCAACTGTTATCGAAAACTACCATTTTGATTGTACTCGACTTAGTATATTGACGATATGAAGGTAAAGGTATCGATGTCTGATCGAAAACTGGACAATGCACAGCGTGTGGCGCGCGCCAATGAGTAAAACGTAATTTTGGAATCTTTTTAAAACAAGACAAAATTTGGTTGATAATGTTCAATAGGTCATATAACTTCTGTGCATGTAAATACGACGTGCACTTTCGGTTTCTGCACATGCATATTAATGATGTTAATCGATTTTAATTGGAAACTAGTAAATATGATATGTTTGCCAATTGGGGATGAATATGCAATTTGTTTGTATTGTAAACAGCACATATGGCACATAATTGTGTTTTGGAACGTATTGAAGCCAAATAAAATGATGTTCCCTGCTCCAACTTTCAATCCAACCTTATTACCTTACCCGAATTTACCACTTACGCCAAACCAAAAGAAGAAAATCCAAAAAGGTTAATCTATTACAAATGTAGAAGAAATGAACTTGTTTCCGTATTTGGGGTTCGTTTCATAGCCTCTTAGTTCAAATTATTTTACTTGTCTGACCTCTTCGTTCAAAATATTTCAATGGAAAGCAGAACATAATAGTGCCATAAGCAGATTCACTTGTAATATGAAATGGTCACCTTCTGCATCATCTGTCTCATCTATTTCATCGTCTGTATACTTCGGATCTGCATATTCAAGCCTAATATTGCTTAGTAATTTAGTAAATAGAGAATACTACACGAGGTCTCATTATATACGAATTATACGAAACGAGTGTCCTTCCGATGGTATCTGATCGAGCGAAAGCGAGGTCAGATACCATAGGAAGGTCACGAGTTTCAGTGTAGGTGCACAATTGCTGCACATTTTCTGCACGGTCCTTTCGATCTTTCTAATTCAAATGGTGTAGACTAAAATCCCCATATCATGACAGAAAATAGTAAAAAAATAAGTGATATTTGTTCTCTTCTTCTATAGTTATTTCATAGTTATATATAGCATACTTAAGGGGGTTCTTTACCATTGCTTCTGAGCATCCTCAGTTGTCAGATTAAGATAGACCTTGTAGTCACATGCACATGAAAACAATCATTGTATTATAATTGTGAAACATAGTATTTGTTTTATCAAAAAGAGATATATTTTGTTATTTTACTCTGTAATCTAGGTGGTTTGTAACAATTGCCCACGTACATCTTCAATTGTCAGATTTTCGCTCTCAGAACTTAATAGCATTGGTCAATGTTTCATCAACAGTGTGTTGTAAGAAACATTGAAAACTAGAAATATGTGCATGTGATGCACTGTGATGTCCCCCGCTCCAACTTTCAATAGCCTAGTCATATTACCCTTATTTTTCACTTACGCTAAGCACAAAGTTCAATACTGCATTAATAACGAGAAATAAAAAATTCAGAATAGCCAAAGTAGCAAAAAGCACCACTCTATCACTAGGTCTCTGCAAATACAAAGTTTGGTGAAACAATATTGAACGGTTTGGGAGATAGATACCGGAAAAGGTCCCTACCCCCAAAATGCACTAAGTTCAAATTGTTTCCATGGAAACCAGAACAACAAAAATTCAGAATAACCAAAGTAGCAAAAGGCACCACTCCACCACTAGGTCTAACCATATACCAAGTTTCGTAAAGAAATACTAGATAGATTTTGAAATAGAGGCCGGAAAAGGTCCCTACCCCCAATTTGCACTAAGTTCAAATTGTTTCCATGGAAACCAGAAAAAATAAAAAATTCAGAAAAACCAAAATAGCAAAAGGCACCACTCCACCACTAGGTCTAACCACATACCAAGTTTCGTGAAAAAATATTGAACGGTTTTTGAGATATGGCCCGGAAAAGAAAGCATTTCGGAATGACGGAATAACGGAACGACGGACGGAGGCGAAAACATTATGTCTCCCGAAAATACTTTCGGGGGACATAATCAAATTGCCTTTGGAATACTAATAAAGAAAGGTAATGGCATTATGGTTGTGTGAAATAGTTTATGTTTAATGGTAAAACAAAATTCTGCTCTTCAACCTTATATAACTTAATAATGTAAAGATTAATTTTCCACCGAAGAGTTACCTCCCTTTGCCAATACTTCATTCATTCATAATTCATTTTCAGCATTAAATTACTCATAACGTAGGTCCGTGACATATATTTTTTATCTTCTGTTATTCTTCAGTGGCGAGTTTTCCACAAGTTATATCATGTTTGAATTATTTTTCATTTATTTTGATTCTTGAACAGGACTTTTGAAGTTATTTCTACAGAATCCATTGTTGACATTATAGTTTATCATATAAAGGTTAATGAAAAACAAAACATAAAATTTTTAGAAATCACTGTTCTATTCCAATAACATTACATTCATGAAAGAAAACAACAATATAGCTCTGAATGAGTGTCATTATTTTTAAAAAGTGACTTTAACAAAATAAAACAAGTTTGCCATTTTTATTAGACATTACCACAAAAAAAACCCATCATTTTGCACCAAAAAAGGTCTGTAACATGCACTCCTTCTTTTTGAATCTCGAATAATACATATTCCGCTTGCATCATGCCAATTTACAGCAATTTTTCATGTATTTTGATTATTGTTGGGAACCTCTTTGAGGGGAAACGGTCGTGCATATATTATAAGAGTTATCTCCCTTGCAAGTTAAAATTGCCAATTTCTCAAGGTTTAAAAAAATTATTATTCAAGTTAGCCTTGAAACATATGCTTTTGGTTTAAATTTGTTGTTGAAATATATTTTTATCAAACAGTGATATATTCCCCAAGCAAATCTAAATCTTGTGCTTATTTGACATACATATTAATGAGAACAGGAGGATTTTCTGGATAACAACTTCTTAAATGTGAAAAAACACGACGTTTCGGAGTACATACTCACTCCTTCATCAGGTGGAATGTAAGGAAAGCCCATGTGCTTGGGATTCACTCATCTAGAACTTCTATCTCCTGTCGGAGGAAATATCAGAGGAGAACCGAATCAACCAAATCCAAGAATCCCTACCTACTAATCCGAGGAGTCCCCACCGATCAACACCTATCAGCTCCAATCACCATGCAAAAACTTCAAAGCCACCTACATCAACAATTGGCCTCTCTTCCAATCAACTGTAATTATTATTTGTTCAACAATTTCAATAAAGCCAACTGGCCTCCCTCGTCTCATCATGTGTGTTTATTTACATCTTCAATAAAGCCTACAGGCCATTGTTCATCTACTTACTCCCCCTCATGTTTGTATTGCAAATCCTCATTGTATATACCATTCTCATGCTTCACCCCCATCATGTTTGTATAAGAAATCCCCATTGTATACCATTCTCATGCATGTTAATCTCCCTGATTGAGTTTCCTCACTAATGTTTTTGTTTGCTATATAAATGTACCATATATTGTTATTTCCTTACATTCCACCTGATGAAGGAGTGAGTATGTACTCCGAAACGTCGTGTAATTTCACATTAAAGAAGTTGTTATCCAGAAAATCTTCTTGTTCTTATGTATACCATTTCTCAATGCCCTTCAAAGACCTGATACATATTTATGTTTAACAGAAAGCAATAAAATTTGTAAAATTATATTTTTAAGTGTTAAAAGCTTGAAAATAACGATAAAATTGTATTTTTGTCTTGCAAAAACGTGTAACCATAACCCTTTAATGAAATTAAGGCCCTCTACATTTGAAACTCATATATCCTCCTGAAGTAGCTGTTCACAATCTGAGTCATGACAACTGTTACCAGTACTCAGTTTTGAGTCACTCGCTAAAACGTTTGTACGCAACATTTCAGCGTTATAGAGCTTTAGAGAAGAAGTTGAAAATAGCTTTTAGGTCATTGACCCCTGTGACCTACATTGTGGGTCAAAGGGTAACCATATCTGCAATTTAGAATCCGCATTTATCAATGATTCAGTACACAACATTTCAGTTTTAGGTCAAGACCCTTGTTGCCCATGTTTTGGGTAACGGTCACCAAATCTAAATTTAGAATATTGGCAACTTTTGTTTGACCATCAATGTTTTGTTTTCAAGACTCGACTTCTCTTTCTCAACAACCATTTCTCAAAGCACATGTTAGAAGAACTCACATCAAAATGATTTCAGCTCTCTAGAGCCTAGAGCCTAGAGGACCAAATGAACAAACTTTAGTCTTCATGTAACAATGATATTATCCTGAAATGTTAGCTTCCTACATCTTTTTGTTTTGGAGTAGTCGTTAAAAGGTTTCAGGCAAAATCAGAGCTGTCTACCCTCCTTTCAAGTTAAGTGTAGATATATAGCTATTTTGGAGTATTTTGTAATGTTAAGGTGTACAACTCGATGAAGTTAGCATGGTACTATTAGTTCCAAGATATCATGCTCTGGTTTGACAACAATAATCATTGTCTGACTTTGTTTACTTGGATTAACTCTGGAATTAGGTTATAATTCAACTCTGTAACAGTTCGGAACTTCATTACTCTATACATAAATTTATGAAATGAACTTTTTACATATTTCCAGAGAAGAGGTGTACAATTTGCAACATTGGTTTAAAATCATATTCTAAGACTGTCAAGTGTACAAAATACACCAAAAGTGTACAAGTAGGCAGCCCTGCAAAATGCTTGCCACGCCCATATGAGGGTTTCAGGACAAAATTAATAAATTTGTCTTCAACATATATAAATTATAAACCTGTTAATCATAAAATGTGTGTTTCTTATAGCTTTCGGCGAACTAGTCGTTTAAAGGTTTTAGTGAACATGCCTGCCCGCCCATATTTAAGGGGACGTCAAGACCAAATAGACAAACTTTGATCCACAAACTGCTAGTTACCTCCCCACAAAACTTCAGCTTTGGGGGACAAGTCGAAAATGTGAAAGGTTTGCGGACGATGACCCATGATGTATGTCTATTTTGCCTGATGAGCTAAACATCCTTAGTAGATTGTATCATCTAAATGACTAATGTGTAAATTAGAAAATGCAATATGTGGAATTAAATAAATACATATGACTCAATTTATGTTTAAATTGACAATATACTGTTCCAAACATTTTTGTGCTCACTAAATTTCACCCATTAAACTGTCGGTGTAAATCTTACATTTTCTGTCCCGTGTCCACTTGCTTCAAAGATGTTTTCTTGAAACTTGGGCCAAACAAGCGATAGCCTCATGATATTTGTTGACGCCATCCATCAACAGTGTGTCCATAATGCCTGTGGTTGTATTTGAATCAAGTCTTTAAAAGTCTGCTAGCAACTGAAATATAAATTGAAGTTGTTGCAAATCTGATTGTATGATTGGAAACAAATCACCTTAGTGTTAATGTGTCTTGTAAATCAAAAAAATAAATTGAAAATATTCTAGAAATTGGCACTGTAGAAATATAAAGGTTTTAGGTCATGATCCCCGACACCCACATTTGGGGTCACATCGTCAGACTCACGCAATCTACAATTTTGAATCCCAATTGGCCAAGGAATTTCAGCTTTCTAGAGCTTTTTTTGTACTGGAGAAGAAGATGAAAATAGGTTTTTAGGTCATGATCCCTATATTTATATATATTAATCAATATATTTAATCAATTTATAACAATGGTAAGAAATTGCAGATGGTTTTGATGAATATTACTCCAAAATGATATAAAGTGTAATCTGTTTGCCAAAACAAATGATTTATTTATTATGAGTTATTTTACATATGATTTTATTATGTTTGTACAGGCATGTATCTAGCATATATCATCAGCATGTATCTAGCATATATCATCAGCATGTATCTACTATCTAGCATATATCATCAGCATGTATCTAGCATATATCATCAGCATGTATCTAGCATATATCATCAGCATGTATCTAGCATATATCATCAGCATGTATCTAGCATATATCATCAGCATGTATCTAGTCAATGTTACATGATAAAATTTGCCTCATGCTGTGACAAACAGTAGCCAAGGATCAAACTTAAATTACCCTCATTTGGTGAAGAGACCTGTAGTCACAATGCTAGGCAATCATATGGAAATGTAGTCACGATCCCGCTTGCATCCATCAGATCCCCATAATTATCTGAAGTATACATAATAGACATAACTAGTTAAACAATATCCAACACTTGCCAGTATTTTAATTTATGCAACTTAATTAAAACTTATTGTTGAACATATTTCTAAGATAAGATAATGAACTTATTTGATCAATATCACTGAAATCCTAGAATTAGCATCAAAAGGAGGAATTAATTTGTTACTTAATGAACTTTATAATATACTACATTGGATATGTTCTCTATTCGCCTACAGTCATATCATTGTAACTGGTCTGTTGATTACCCATTATACGTAGTCTTAAGATAAACTAGCATCACTCCTATGATGTCAACGTGGATTATATCTAGAAGAAACAAAACAATAGAGGTCGGGTTTTATTTTGATGAATTAATTAACATTTTTGTGTAACTTTTAATTCCTGAAATTCCTGACATTACGGCAAATACTCTTCACATATCCATTACACATATGTTAATCATGTAACATTCATATCATTCTATGTCAGAGGTGTTAATGATGTTGCAAGTTGTTCTCACAGTCAAAATATGAAATATGTACAGTATTACAGTACAGTATGTGTATCCTGAAAATAGTTGTGTTAAATATATGTTTTCTTTTCTTTTCTTCTTTGATAAATCCATATCTGGTTCATGACCAACCAAACTGACTGAAGAGAAAAAGCTCAACAAACATAAACAACTTTTTATTTTGTTGCAAACAAATGTCTGATTAAACATATAAAAGTGGCGACTCCGATAGGTTAAAGCCCGCTTCAGTAAAAGTAAAAGTTTTTTTCACAGACGTTTGTACAATGTGTCCAAAAACTGCCTTACATCACGTCACGCTTTGCAAGATCCTTGCGTGTCTCTTAATTTCATCAACAGGGAGTTCATCCTGATTCTAGGTCACGACTCACGGTGTTCTGAGAAAAAAACAAACATGGTTTCATACCAAAATACAATATTTTTTTTAGCCATTTACAGGTTAACACTCTCAGGCTCGGTGTACACCATGAACCATAACGTAAACATGTAACTTCATGAACCGTGGGCGCAGCCATCTTGGATTATACGACACCTAGCGGACATGGGAGACAACTAGGGTTTAAACTTTTATTACACTGACTATTTTTCACGACCTTCTTCATTTGTATAAAACATATATACGATGACAGTAATTGCTATATTTATAAAATAAAACAAAAATACTGACAAGGTCTAGCTGCAGAACTGTAGCTATATAACCTCTTCCCCCAGTATCATCGCGTTTAGGCGACGTCAGGGTGTCAAAGAGCCTATTTTGGCGAAGCAACTGCAGCTATGACAAGGTCATGATCGGTCTCGTTGTCCGTGAAACCCGTCAAGCTAGCACTCACCCTGTTCACTTTATCTTTTGACTGTAGATCTACATATGACTACAACAGAACGACATTATGTAAATGTGATCTTGAGAATACAATCTGGTTGTGGAAATGTTATTTATGTTGTTTACTATACCTGAAAGGAACAATCTGCACTGAAACATGCCCAGCTGTCTTGTGTAAAACACTCCGAAAACAGCGTGGCTCCTGAAGTGAAATGTGTAACCCCCATCGGAAACTTTACCTTAGAGTTATCCCCCTTAGAGTGATTTTCGATTGTATCTAAGAATGATAGATTTTTGTAAATCAAGTGGTCAAATAAAATCCTGATAAATCAAATAAAATTATTTATTACATGACGAACAATGAAATACAGGGATTTATCAGTGAAATAAACTGTCTATCAAGCTACAGTGAAAATAACTTATATTCTACTGTGACCAGTGACTGACATACATGTAATTATTTATTACTCGCCCGTTGAAGATATCGCAGTTTAATAAATCTACAATGTTATTACACATTGTGTAATAACATTGCGTGCTGCCGATTGACATATGACATCATAATAGCATAAATATGACGTCACAATGTTAGCGCTGCTGTCACAGTGTGTCCCATTTATCGACGATTTTGTAGAATTAAGTGACATTTAAATCAATGAGTAATAAATAAAATACTAAACTCGTCCCCGTTTAATGACACATTTATGAAACCCGATCGTTAAATACAAACCACTCCTTTTTTCATAAATATAAAATTATGTTATTACACGGGATGTCGTTTATTATTCTCTACATATATTATATAATACGTCATAAAACAATGGTTTGATGTAGCGAATTGGCTTATGATGTCAAATTGTTTCTGTTGTGACCGGATGTTCCAAGCGGTCGCTCAACATGAAGGCGTAAATTACAAGGATAACATAAAAAAAAAAAAGAATATATGTCAATTCTTGACAAACAACATGCATATTTATCTCATCTCGTGAAAATATATACTTTCTACCTCAGTCGATGAGGTAAACGTGGTATTAGTCAAGAAAAGACGGACGAAAAAAAATATAGTTTGTTGATGACGTAACAAATTGAACGACGTTCCGGCTGTTCCATGCCTCCCCCTCGTAATCAAGTGTGCCCATGGTAACGTCGATTCGCGTCAACCGCGTCGCCCCCACTCCTATTCTTGGTGTGCATCTCTTACAGAAAAATTGCAAAATTACCTTGGTACAATGAACTTTTATGATAGCAGCACAAATTTAATTTAGGCTAATGTAGACGCTTCGCCACCACAGTTAGACTTGATCAATCGTTACACATAATTCTATTTGGAATGGTAGTCACGTGATTAACAATATCATATGGATAGGAAGTGATCGCGCAACCTGTGCCAATGTAGCGCAGCATAGCGCAGCGTAACTAGCCCAGGGAACCAGGTTGGTGATCGCGGGACGTGAATGTTTTTTTAAACCAGCCGTGTTTTCCAAAATTATCGAGGATGAGCAAGATTCAACAAAGTTGCATATGCATGTAAAATTATAAGACCTACGACATTATAGGGTCAACCTTCATACCCCTTTTCCACCGCATATATCCCAATTTAATCACAAAGTACATGTAGGCCTAGTAAGTGTGGATAAAGGAAAACAACTTACCTTTCCTGTAATGTCTGTTTTTATCCTGATTAAGTGGCTCCTTCTTCTCAGGACAGAATGGAATTTGGCTCAAGATAATTTTACTTGCCCTTTATTACCATATTTAATTATAACATCGATAAAAATTGCATTTTGTTTGTATCTAGTGATTTCAGTTTTGATATTTTCTTCACGTACTTCAGTACTGCTTGCGCTTTTTTTGGACGAAACGAGTGACACAATGCAGAGAAGATCGGTCGCAGTGTAAATTCAGCCTTTCAATGAAAATCACCTCTCAGATGTTTGCAAGCTTAGCAAACTTTAAAAACCCAAAATGCGTGAACAATGTATCTTTCTGTTTAAAACATAGTTGTCGTTTTCTGATTTCATCTTGCTGCCCATTTCTTCAGTATGACGTTGCAACAATGTTGAACTAATTTGTAAATATCTCTTACTCAGATCAGCCATGTGCATGTTCATATGTTACATAAAACTTGGCTTCAGTTGAATATAGAATATTATAATGCCTGAACACCTTCCCATTTTATTCTTACATTTTCGTTATTTTTACAAACGATTGTTTAAACGTGTTTGTTTTATTTTCATTATATCATCTCGAGATGAATAGTTATATAGTATAGACGCCTTTTTCTGGAAGTCTAAGATGACTAGAATATAACTGACGACATAGCCTAGACTACAATTAAGTCTCTGAAATGATATATAGGCTCTTACGGAGAGATGGACGATGAAATGAAATATTTTAGAATTCGCTTATTTTTTCAGATACTACTTTATCACATACATGTATGCGGATACAAAGCAAGTTTAAATTTTGAAAGTTAATGACACTAGTACTGTTAAATGTAATAAATGAGATTAAGCAGTTTTTAAATATAAATGGCATTTTATCATCGTTTTTCGCATATTCAACATGATTTTTCACTGACACACATATTTTAGATATTGCTAAAACGTTAACATGGTGTGCGCAGTTGTATAAGCAAACAAATTCAGAAATAATAATAGGGGGTCACAGAACGTTTTTCATCACTTAAACCTCATTTTTTAAATCACCTACATAAACGTAAAAATCTTACGTCACGGCAGTTTTGATAAATTCAAATGTAACTTTGACGGCATATTGTGTATTTATTATTGAATATACTATCAATATACGAGTGCTTAATGGAACAACAACTACCAGTTTATTATACAAGGCGATTTATATTCATCACTTACTGGAGATATGTACGTAATTGAAATAACACACATGGTCACATATATACTGCGAATATAGGTGATGGCAACGACATGCGGCATGTCGTAAAGTTGCCGTTAAAAAGGCGTTGCAGCAATGTTAAGCGCTTTCCGTTAGTTAATTGATCTATGCTTAAACAAATGGAATGCATATATTTTAAGATTCATTTACAACAATAGATTGTTTCGCAAAATGTTACCGTAAGTGAATTAAATTTCTTCGTCCCATCTCAAGACATAAGCTACCCAAAGCGTATTTTTAGATTTTGTCTGTAAATAAGCGTAAAAATGAGTGTATTGATTTAAAAAGAATCAAATATAAATTGGTATAGTAACCATGTGCTCGTTTTTAAGTTAAACAATTAAAAATAGAATTGGTGTTACGTAATTGTTTAATTAAGTTTCTTCATTAATGAAAACGACAAGTAACATGTAACCACCTTTACATGAAACAACAGATCGCTTACTTTGCCTTTTATAATAATGTATGTTATATTTAAACTTAAAAGTCTTTGCCCTATAAAAGCTAATGAATGAAAGAGCGATAATAATGTACCAACAGTGCACAGTGCCTTTATATAAATTACTTGTAGTTTGTTTTTGGTCGCAATTGCTAAGTTACCTGTATATAATAGTAACACAATTTTGACACGGTAACGAGATCTGGAATGTTCCTGATTCGTAGCTGTGTGCTGTGTTTTACATAGAACCGGCATAAAAGCGCTCCAATATGTTGATTTGAATTGATTCCTTTTTACTCCTTTGTTTGTAGCATAGAACATTAGAATTATCAATCGCACCTCGATACATGATCAATTATAAGAAAAATAGGTGCTTTTGTTAAATGTCCCGGATTCATTGTAATTCAACACTCGCAAATTTGGTTTATTACTCAACCGTGGTGAGATCACTCATTAGATAACAATGAGTTGGTTACACACATGTGTGATACCACCGCGTGCTGCCGTAACGTCATAATCGGCGCGTGACGTCATAGTCGTTTTATGTTGACGTCACAATGTTGGCCGCGCGACTGCCATAGCGGGTGGCCTATTTGCAAGTAAGCGTCACTAAAAACGATTTCCTTGCAATTCAGCGCTATTTACATCATTGAGTAATAAATAAAATACTAAACTCGGTCCCGTTTGATAACATGTTTATGAAACTCGTGAATGGCCGTCGGATTTAAACTAAATTTGCGGGTGTTGAATAGCAATGAATCCCGGAAATTTTACAAACGCAACTATTTATCTTATAAATGCCAAACCATTCACTAGTTTCATAAACATGTTATCAAACGGGACATCGTTTAGTTTTTTATATTAAACGTTAAAGCCGGACGTTTTAAACGCTGAAATTTGCATGTGTTCAATAACAATGGATCACGGAAATTTTACAAACGCAACTCTTAATCGATATTGTAACATGACCGATAGTTATCAGGCGTTTTGAAGCGAACTCTCGTTTTGTGTAGGCCTACCTAACTCTGAGTGGAGAAGACTTTGGGACTCTTCCATTTTGTAAGAGATGTGGTCAGGTCACTTAAAATATTCACGTATCCTTTTAGATGGCAATAACCATTTATCGACGTTATTAAAAATACCTAGGAACAAACATCTAAACAATTGTGACAATGACGCTAGCATTGTGACTTCAAAACGGTTGATCACTATGGCGTCATGCAATGGCAACAGTATTCTGTGAAAAAATCCGCATAAAAGATGGCGCCAAACTTAGACAAATTTAACTATAGTTGAAAACATTTAAGTTACTTGAAAAAAAAGTTACTTCATATTGAGAGTTATTTGTGACCAATACGGTATTATATACACATGTTAGAAAATGACAATGACACATGTCAAACTTGAGTAAGGCCCACACTGTCACATATCAGAGAAATAGAAAAGTTAAATCTTGAGTCGAACTAAATCCAGAAAACATGATGTATCAGTTCGCGGTGATTCGCCGCATGTAATTTGAGGGTATTCATTGTCATTCAACATAAGGAAATCAATCAATCATTATCAAGGATACACTGAAGTCATGTTACAATAACCTCAGAATGTGAACATAGCTGACAAAGCCATGACGTCTCAGAGTTGATGACGTAATAGGCCTAAGTCTTTCACGACATGATGTCGATGATGTCACAATGCTGTGGCATCACTTAGGTAAATACTGAATAGACCTAATAGACAATAACTAACGAGAAACGGGGAATGACAAATCGTGGGCTTGGAGCAGAAAGTACCAAGTTTTCACTTTCATTTTCACTTTTTTTTTAGAAATTATTGATTGCTTCAATAATCTTCATTTTTTGTTAAACTGTTGAGACTCTATCTTCAGTAATCACTAAAATATTTAATTATGTAAAAAGGTACCGAGTGAATAACTCAGAAATATATTGTGCAGAAAGGAACCAAGTGTCACTTGGTACCTTACAGCACTGTGATTCACAATGAAACAGTTGGGAAATGTGAGTGCAGAAAGACCTTTCTGCCCCAAAGTAATTGAACAAAACGGCGGTACCATCTGCAATAATTAACAAATTATAAATTATGGCTGCCAGAGACAATAAGGCATACTATACTTCAAAGCCGCCTTCATTTAAAATCCTTGAAGTGATATAGGCCTATCAACATTATCAGTGCCAGAGATATGAACATTAGAAACTAAAAATGCGATTTTCTCGAACCCTCGAAATTATCTTGGGGAGAGAATTACACATTTGATATAACGAGCGAAAGATAATCTCTCATTCTCCGTCACGAGTTGGTTATTGTTTATATTACCCATATACAAAATAAAATAAAAACGCGAATATTAAAAGCCAACAGTTTCCCTAAAAGGACCCGAGAAAGAGGGGAATCTCCATATCCATACGTTAGTGACGTGGATTCACTACTTGCGTACCTATCCTTGTTTACTACGCGCGATTAAAATGTCCCCTGCGAAAATGTATTTCACAATAAAACATAGATGTGGTTTTATCTGAAAGTGTTGTATTTCTGCCCAATACTATCAATCCATGATTATACGATACAAGTTATTACAAATTTCATATCAAGAGATTTGGGAAGCCCAAAAGTATGTCGGCGCAAACCGAAAACCTCTATGACGTTACAATCAACACTGTGACATCATAACCACTCACACCTATGACGTCATTGCTTTCGAACGATAGCCGTCGCTCTTGAAGCTTCCGTGGTTATATATATAGTAAATAAGTAATCGCTAATTTTAAATTTTATAACAATTTAATTGTTTCGTCCGACATTTGATGCGTAGGCACATGTAAGAACATTCTAATTTCAACTACGAGAAACAAATAAACAATGTTTAAATGCAGTAGATGGATTCTACAGTTAACAGTCGGGACAATTTAGAAGATGAATGAAATAGTTCCGGCAACCAATGGAAAAATTATTTATTTTGTAACAACCAATCAACAGGTAGAAAAAGGTGTAACTCCCATGTGACTTACATGTACAGGAACAATATACTAACACTAATTTGCATTTTTGGCTCAGGGAATGAGGGTATTGTAGTAGGATATCAAAAATTTGGAAATAATTGTATCTTTTTAGCTAGGTTTGTCGAGTATCGTTCATATCCTTGGCCAACCGATCCAAGTGTCTCTATTATTAGTGTTATTATATATAAGTGAGTAACTGTTTAAGGGCATCCCGTGTTTCATGCTCCCTGCTATGTTTTATTCAACGATAAAGTACACCAACTCGTCTTCTATTTCTTAAATAAAAATACCCTTATGTTTATTGACAGGCGCGTATTTCGTTCATTGCTTAAAGTGAAAAGATAGAAAATACAAAGATATATTGTAGGATTCTTATGAACATAAACGATAAATATATTATCTAAAATTAGTGCACGTCATTGTCGAAATTCTGATGAAAAGAATTACAAATGCATTCATTCAAGACAATAAACTGATGTCAAACCTTTCCGACTTAGAGACTTCATTATACAATACAGTATGCCCGGTGATGCCGACAGTCTTTTATATAGATTTGTATTATTTACATTAAACAGTTTTGTCACATAAAGTTTTAAGTTGTTCATAAGTGTACTATCATGGCTGGACAGTTTAGTTGAATGAACTTGTTGGATACTTGTGATAATTAAGTGGAACAATTATCCCTTAAAAGTGTGTTTAATACATCTATAAATTCAATTCAATTTGGTATGCATGTATTCATCTTCAAGATCACCCCCACAAAATGGGCAATTAGCCTCAATGATTGTACTCGAACTAGAGCGTCGATGTGATAATATTTTAGTTTGGAAGAAGTACATCTGAATTGGAAAGGAAGCGACGCAGTTTGGCTGACTTTCTTTGATTTATAAATGGCTCCATCCGAAGGGTCGTCTAAAAGGTACAGTAAGATGGTAAAGTAGAAGATGCATGCAATGGACGGACCATGCAGTCTCGCATCCACACATCTTTCGCACTCGATTTAAATATACTAAACACTTGTTCACATCACCAACATCTTGAGTTTGCCAAACATATATGAAAATAGTACAAATCGGACACATATACGGTGCCCTTGGTAATCGAAATATCGTTGCATATGAATAACGAAGTTTTACCGACCGATTTTCTAACGTTCTAATAATGTTTAATACGTTAACTTTAATCGACCGTTAATTTACTAACACTAATTACTGCGCATTAAACATTTAAAAATCGGTTTATTTTAAGAACATATTTACAAAACGTAATGTGAACTATATATATTTTTATTTATAAATAAAACACACCCGTATCATTTTCGTTCCAATCGAAAATTCCGAAAATAAGTCACTGTATTTACTGGTAAATTCTGGAAACAACTGAACATATTAAGAACAGGCGCTAAAGGTTTATTTCATTGTTTCGCCAGAGTATCTTGGCATGCTTTTGAACAACAATATTTCTGCAGGAAAAGACTATATACCCAAATATTTAAAATAAGTAACTAATTCAATTCGCTCACCGTTTTTAAAAATTTAAAGGAAGAATTAAATCTAAGCACAACCCCAAAATCCAAATCTACCACAATAAGTCAATGAAAACATGTTTCACCATGTTGATGAATTCATTGGAAAGAGTCAGCGGTTCAATTAAAACATATTCATACGTATAATGTACTTGTCATAGCAATGATATTTGTCATTGTATAATGCGTTAATGATTTATATGACATGTTTACCAACTAAAACTATGCCTTTCCTTCATTTGTAGAGTTTTAAATTCTCTTCTGCATGTGTTATGTATTTTAGCCTTGTCAATTGATTTGTCGATTATGTTGAGAGGGCTTCTATAAGTTTTATAACTTTTACCTAATTCGTTTCTTAAATGAATAAAATATGTTTCAATCAATCAATTGTCAGCAAACAAAGGGAAATATTATTCTTGATATATCATAATAAATATTCCAAGTGTATCTTTGGGCAATGGTATGAACTAACTCATTAATGTACATGATTATGCCAAAACTAACTTATTTATGTGTAAATCTTACCCGGTAATGTGAAAATTTAAATACATAATAGAGAACTACAATTGTTAATATTTCATCATGTCCTTCCATTATTTCAGCTACAATCAGCTATAGACTATTAGTGTTCCTAAACCAGCACAATTATAAACTCAATATGCATGTAAATTTCCTAATCCTTAGTAATGATAATAATTAAGGTCGATTCAGAATAACCGATTAGATTACATTAGAATGTACAAAGAGTAGGTAAATAATAATTGGTATAGTTGAAAGTATTTGAATGTATTTCTTTAGCTTGAAACAGGTGCATTTTTAAGACTTTCAATATATTTGTGAACGTAGTATATTTCGATAGCATACACGATGAAAGTAATATTTTCTCCAGTGTTTAAACTAAATCATATACCAACAATAATGTAAGCGCGACAGCATTCGTATTTTTGTGATAGTTGAAAGTCCGTATTAAAAACCATTGATTAAGTCAGGCTTCATGAAATGCAGTAAGCACAATGTATGTATAGTGAGACAGTATTTAGTCAAAAGATAGGAAATGATTTGACTTGAGATGATTTGAGTTTTAATTAACGTCGCTTTCAAAAGTTTGGCACAGACAAGTCATGCATAGGCCTACATGTGATACAACGGGCATTTTAATAGTGTGTTGAGTTCATCCTTAGTTTCATGAATGCAATTAAAACATTATTTATCCATTAATTTAACGTTTGCAAAGCGATCTGTTTTAATCTTCAATGTGTTAACTCCAAACCGAAATTTAGCGAGGGCACCGTGTGTACGAGGCATAGGACATTTAAAGGTTCATCCATTGTGTTGTTGCGGTCACAAATTATTCCAAACGAATAAATGGTGTTATTGTATCGGGAAGCTATGACTGTTATCGAAAACTAAAATTTTTACAATAGTCGACTTTGTACATTGACGATATGAAGGTAAAAGTAGTTTTTTGGGGTTTTTTTTTATTATCGGAAACCGCGCACTGCACCGCGATTGACGCGCGCCATGTCAATTAGTCAAATCTAATTTTGGAATCTTAATTCCCACAAACAAAAAGGCAAATATGAGTTAATAATGTTGAATAGATCATATAACTATTGCGCCCGTAAATGGCCGGAAGTGTAGTTTCGATTTCTGCACATGCATAATTATGTTGCTAAATATTAATTGGACACTAGTAAATATGTTATATTTGCGATTGGGATGAACATGCAAGGTGAGTGAAAATAATTGTACATAAACAGCACATATGGTGAGTTGCAACAAATAAAATGTTATGAAACACATGGATGCATGTTTAAGGTAATCCTCAGTGAGATAATCACTGTTAAAATGCCTATATTGACGCAACTTGTTTCTCCCATTTTGTGTAGTTTCAAACTGAACATGGTTACCCCACTCAGCTTTCTGAACAGTTCCAGAAAGAAGGCGTATTTCAATATAACTTTCTAGATTATACATGTGATAGACTGTGCTTATTCATAAACGCTGCAATCATGTTGGTCCGAGTTGCGTTAACATGTTGTAGGAGTCCATGTGAAAACAGTCAAAACACGTCTCTTGATACGATTACAGTGATTATTCTTGAAACGGGTCCTTTCCCCGTCATTATAACGTCATGTCCATGCTGTATTGTTATTGTTACGGTTTAAATGTAAATTGGGAAAGTTAACGAGGTTTCAATATAGATTGATAAATTTGAAATGATACGTTTGTTTAAAACAAACCTCAATAATGTTGCTGTCTCGCGATACAAAGGCATAGTGTTGCTTAGTTATGACATTATAATAAATACATACAATTAATGTGTACCTAATTACTTTTACAGTAAAATGCTTATGTGCAAACCTACGGGAAACGTCAACGGAATTGTCAAAGGGGCGATAATTTTGATATTTTAACGCGCTTCACTAAATAGGTTAACAATGAAACATCTCTGAAGATATCTCTGACTGCATATTTTAACGGTCATACAGCATCCAAAAAATTAAATTAAATATATTCGGATGTACTTTTGTCTGAATATATACATTGAAAATTAGACATTGACATTTTAGTACAACATTCATTATATGAATTCATGGTCATGTTTTCTTTTCAGTCAACATTATATAAACCTGATTTAGTTTGAGCACAATCCGCTATTTATTCTTTTAAAATAATCTTAACAGTAGTTGATATTTATTTTATATTTATGTTCAGGGAATGAATTTTCATTTGCCAAAATATCGTTTTGTGTCACCTGATGTCACATTATGAATGGACAAATCAAGGGTTGCACATGATCTGTGTCGGAAAGCAAAAAGAGGATATAAAAGACATTGCGTGATTTTTGTCTAAAAGCTGCATATAGTTATTTTTCATGATTTATTATTAATAAAATATTTTTAAAAAATACTTAGTTAATCTACTTTTAGCTTTGTTTATGTGAAACGTACATGTGAGCGTGTAGCCCGGTCCCTATTTGTAAAATAAGCCTCCAATTAAAGTCTGTTTGATTTTATCGATTATTTAAACACAATATAATATCTAAACTGAATATGTAAACTTGTAAACACCGTGAGAAGAGAAATACAAGCCAGTCGTATAGGATATATGCCAGGAGAGAAATGAAACATTAGTTAGCAATGAGCATTCATTAGAATACATACATAAACATATGGTTAGGGCTAGATAAGAAAGGTTGACTTATCAACACGTGTACTTTGTTCATAACTCTTAATCTAACGAATTTAATATAAAACGCTCTTATGACGTTGTGCTAAACTTAACCTTACCTAATATAACCAATGCACAACGTTGATTGACGTTTGAATTTGTCATTGGAATACATCGTCCTTCTGACGTTGTAGGAACGTCGGCTTTAATCCTGACCATTCACAATGTTTTCTTGACGTTGACGTATGTGTTTCAACGTTGTATTCACGTCCTCATGACGTTGTAAGAGCGTTGGTTTTTAACCCTGACCAATTCACAGCGTTGTAAATACGTTGTATTTTAACGTTGTATTTACGTTAGAATTAGACGTTATAATACAACGTACTTATGACGTTGTTAGTACGTTGGTTATTAACCTAACCAATGTACAACGTTGTAATGACGTTGTGTTTCAACGTTGTATTGACGTTAGAATGCAACGTAAGAATACAACGTTCTAATGACGTTGTAGGAACGTTGGGTTTTAACCTAACCAATGTACAACGTTGTATTGACGTTGTGTTTCAACGTTGTAATGACGTTTTAATAAGACGTTCATATGACGTTGTAGGAGCGTTGGTTTTTAAAATTACCAATCAACAACGTTGTAATGACGTTGTGTTTCAACGTTGTATTGACGTTAGAATGCAACGTAAGAATACAACGTTCTAATGACGTTGTAGGAACGTTGGGTTTTAACCTAACCAATGTACAACGTTGTATTGACGTTGTGTTTCAACGTTGTAATGACGTTTTAATAAGACGTTCATATGACGTTGTAGGAGCGTTGGTTTTTAAAATTACCAATCAACAACGTTGTAATGACGTTGTGTTTCAACGTTGTATTGACGTTAGAATGCAACGTAAGAATACAACGTTCTAATGACGTTGTAGGAACGTTGGGTTTTAACCTAACCAATGTACAACGTTGTATTGACGTTGTGTTTCAACGTTGTGATGACGTTTTAATAAGACGTTCATTTGACGTTGTAGGCACGTTGGTTTTTAACCTAACCAAACAACAACGTTGTAATGACGTTGTGTTTCAACGTTGTATTGACGTTAGAATGCAACGTAAGAATACAACGTTCTCATGACGTTGTAGGAACGTTGGTTTTTAACTGAACCTATTCACAACGTTGTATTGACGTTGTGTTTCAACGTTGTATTGACGTTAGAATTGGACGTTAGTATACAACGTCCTAATTACGTTGTAAGAACGTTGGTTCTTAACCTAACCAATTCACAACGTTGTATTGACGTTGTGTTTCAACGTTGTTTTGACGTTAGAATAAGACGTTAGAATACAACGTCCTTCTGACGTTGTAGGAACGTTGGTTTTTAACCTAACAAATTTACAACGTTGTAATGACGTTGTGTTTTAACGTTATATCGACGTTACAATACAACGTTAGAATACAACGTCCATATGACGTTGTAGGAACGTTGGTTTTTTACCTAACCAAGTAACAACGTTCTATTAACGTTATTTTGTGACGTTGTCTGGACGTTACATGAAAACGTTGGCTCTCCAACGTTGTAGCAACGTCATAATAACGTTAGAATAAAACGTAACCAAACCATAACGTTGCTACAACGTTGTTCAACGTTGTCTGTTTGCTGGGAAAAACCTATATTTATTTTCTTCTCCAGTTCCAAAAGGTTTAGAGAGCTGAAACGTTGTGTGCAGATTCCTTGGCCAATGGGGATTTAAAATTGTAGATTTTGTGACCCTGTGACCCCAATCTAGGTCACGGGTCACAACCCAAAAACTTATTTTCATCTTTATCTCAAGTGTGTTAAGCTCTAGAAAGGTGAAATGTTGTGTAGAGACTCTTTGGTCAAAGGTGATTCTTAATTGTAGGATTGGTGACCCTGTTACTCCAAATGTGGGTCACAGGGGTCACGATTTAAAAACCTATTTTTTGCTTGTTAACAATATATTACTTGAGGTAACTTAGATATTCAACCTTACATAATAAATCAATGAAATCCTGATGAGCTTCAGAGCCCATGGCTCTATTTTTTTTTATTACAGTGGACGTAAGGTGTTGTGGAAGATTAACACGCTCTTTCGATGAAAAGAAACACAAGCATTGACATGTATATATTGACTTTCATCTGCTCACGTAGGCCTACACACGGTTTGAGTTGACACAGAAAAAAACATTTTAGTTTAACTAAACATGAAGTTTTTTGCATAATTGTGCTGCACCTATTTTATCGCAAACGAAATCGCATGGAGGAATCCCTATCTTACGTCATATTTTACACGTCTCGAGGGGGTTTCCCCACTCAAACCACATGGGAGGAAAGTGGGTAGGTCTATGTACCATGGGGTACGGGTCTGTATGTACCAAAACCAGTTCAACCCGGTTAGCTTTGTCTAGGTTGATTCGCTCTAGTAAATGTTGATGTTTGATATAATGAAGTTGTTGTGTGTTTTGTGCCGAAACCGGTTCACTCCGGGTCGCATTGTCTTGGGTCGGTTTGCCCTGATATATTTATACGATAAATACAATAAAGCTAGCATAGTATACACATCTATTTTGTTTAATTATTCTGATTCATATTGTACTGAAACCATTTTAAGTTAACACTCTGAGTACATCTACTAGCCATCAAATTAATGTTTTCTCATTCATTCTGTTTGAAATATTTGTAAAATATTTCTTCCCATCTTAATTGTTGGTTTATGAAATCTCAATCGGTTAAGCAATTTACAACCTTTGTACTTATAAATATTTGTGAAATATTGTATGGTACAATAAGAAAAAAAACATGAATCAGTTGTGTTTGATTAAAATGTTCCTTTTTCTGAAATATTCAGACACCATTCTCTTAAAACCTTCGTAGTTGAGAAAGTCAAAGCCTCTGTTCTAGAAGGCCAGTATTTCTCGACTCCCGCAAAATTCCCTAGCGGGAGAAGGGGAACCTCATACTGTATCCCTGCTTCTTAACCAATGAAAACTCATCTTTCAGATGCCATGTCGACGGATTTGACTCATTGGACTCTTATTAGCATATGTCCATATACACTAATGGATTGTTTTTGGTATGTTTCTTATTTCATTATAAGGTTTGACCAGTAGACATGACCATATGTAATCAAAATATTAATGTAGGTGTACAATGCAACGAAGCGATCCTGGGGTGAACTGGTTTTAGTACGAAGTGACCCGTGCTATGATTATGTCTTGATCCATAATTACAAATCCCGCTTTTGATATAACTTTAAAATGTTTGATATTACTAGTGCCGACATATACATGTACATATTGTTTGTTTTGAAGATAATACTGAAATTTCGTAAACATGTTTTGTGAGACCATTATTTGGATATTTGGCATCCAAATATGTACACTACGACCGTTTTTAGGATGCGATGCGTTAAAAATAATCGCACAAGAACGCAACACGTTATTTTCAATGAGTTGTCATACACTACGTCCGTTTTTTTATGCGTTGCGATGCGATGCGATCAATGCGATGCGATGCGATGCGAAGAACATAGAACCTGTTCTATTTTATTCGCATCCCATTCAAAATCGCATTGGAATTCCCCATATGATGTCATTTTTTCATTAACAGAAAGGGGTATTCCAACAACGTGTAGGCGAAGAAGTCGTAAACAACAAGTAATTGTCACAAACGTGACCATGTCCCCCACCGCAATTAAGAAATGAGCTAAAAGAATGGACACACAGCTTGTACCGAGAAGTGACATTTACATGTTTGATTCAATTATTGTTATACCGGGCAAACATTTTAAAATGGTCAAAGTCGTGTAGTGACCTTGAAAACGGGGTCAAGGTCACCCAAATCGACTGGTGTCTGCGTATTCCCCAAATGAAGACAGGTACCAAATTTGAAGACTCTAGGTACAGCAGTTCATGAGATATCGTGCTAACAACATTTGACAATCAGTCTTGTAGTGATAAATAATTTCAAGGTAAACCAAATCGACTGGTATCTGGATATTCCCCAAATGAAGACTGATACTAACTTTAAAACCAATAGTTTTAGCGCTTCATGAGGAATCGCACAAACAACATTTTCAAAACTGGTCAAAGTCTCGCCCTGACCTTGAAAATGAGGTCAAGGTCACCGAAAACTTTTCAGGTCTGCGTATTCCCCAGATGAAGACTGATACCAAGTTTGAAGACTCTAGGTCGAAGGGTTCATGAGATATCGCGCTAACAACATTTTCAAAACTGGTCAAAGTCTCGTCCTGACCTTGAAAATGAGGTCAAGGTCACCGAAAACTTTTCAGGTCTGCGTATTCCCCAGATGAAGACTTGTACCAAGTTTGAAGATTCTAGGTTGAGCGGTTCATTAGATATCGCGCTAACAACATTTTCAAAACTGGTCAAAGTCTCGCCCTGACCTTGAAAATGAGGTCAAGGTCACCGAAAACTTTTCAGGTCTGCGTATTCCCCAGATGAAGACTGATACCAAGTTTGAAGACTCTAGGTCGAAGGGTTCATGAGATATCGCGCTAACAACTTTTTCAAAACTGGTCAAAGTCTCGTCCTGACCTTGAAAATGAGGTCAAGGTCACCGAAAACTTTTCAGGTCTGCGTATTCCCCAGATGAAGACTGGTACCAAGTTTGAAGATTCTAGGTTGAGCGGTTCATTAGATATCGCGCTAACAACATTTTCAAAACTGGTCAAAGTCTCGCCCTGACCTTGAAAATGAGGTCAAGGTCACCGAAAACTTTTCAGGTCTGCGTATTCCCCAGATGAAGACTGATACCAAGTTTGAAGACTCTAGGTCGAAGGGTTCATGAGATATCGCGCTAACAACTTTTTCAAAACTGGTCAAAGTCTCGTCCTGACCTTGAAAATGAGGTCAAGGTCACCGAAAACTTTTCAGGTCTGCGTATGCCCCAGATGAAGACTGGTACCAAGTTTGAAGATTCTAGGTTGAGCGGTTCATTAGATATCGCGCTAACAACATTTTCAAAACTGGTCAAAGTCTCGCCCTGCCCTTGAAAATGAGGTCAAGGTCACCGAACACTTTTCAGGTCTGCGTATTTCCCAGATGAAGACTGATACCAAGTTTGAAGACTCTAGGTCGAAGGGTTCATGAGATATCGCGCTAACAACTTTTTCAAAACTGGTCAAAGTCTCGTCCTGACCTTGAAAATGAGGTCAAGGTCACCGAAAACTTTTCAGGTCTGCGTATTCCCCAGATGAAGACTGGTACCAAGTTTGAAGATTCTAGGTTGAGCGGTTCATTAGATATCGCGCTAACAAGAAGCGGGACGAGCGTACGGACGGAGCTGAATACTATGTCCCCCGCTCCGCGCTTCGCGGCGGCGGGGGACAAAAACTCAATATCTAACGCAACGTGTGTTGTGTGCGCATCGCAAAAAAAAAATCGGACGTAGTGTGCGCCCAGCCTTACTTCTATGGTAGATTACGTCATAATATCGTTATATCGAGAGATACGCATTCTCAGTGGATTATTTATAAACAAAAAATAAATGACGTGCAGTTGTGACTTTTAATTGGATAACAAAGTTAATACTTGAGTAAATGTTCATTCTGTTGGAATAAGGACTCCGAGAGTTCTCATTATGGCTTACTTTTCCATTTAAATAGTTACAATAAGAGAAGAAATCTTCATTTTACTAAATGTAGCTTACAGTGCAGCAAACATCGAATAAATACAGTCGTTGTTCAGTTTACGGTCATCATCGGAAATAGTTAACGGACATCTTGTTTGAAGAGAAATCGTATTTACGGTCATCATCGCGTATATTTTCACACACCGTATATAAATTATTTCAGTAACTTAGTACTTGAAATGTGAGGCAGGTGACACACCACCATACCCGCGATAATGTTGAACTCATATATACAGGCGTAGAGCTGAAAACAAGAGATAAAAACTCGTCATTTTGGGATGACTGTAAAATATCTTACTGGCATCAGGCTGTACACAGTGAATAGTTTAGCACGGGTGTTTGTACAATACCACTTTTCTCGGGATTCAGGCGGCTGCGTTCAGGCGAATTCAATCTGACGGGAACAATTCTTGGTCTCGGTTTCTAAGCTATTGGAAACTATGCTAAAACTATGCTAATATTAACGTAACTTTGTTTTAAATTAACATACATACACTGCATTTAAAACAAACTTTGCTAATCGTAGCACCTGGCGTCCAAAGTAGACCCGGCGTCTATTCGAGGCCCGGCGTCTATTTCTTTCAAACGGTCATACCACCGCGTCTATTCGAGACCTGGCGTCAATTCGAGGCCAGGCTTCTATTTGAGGAAATACGTTAGTTTGTTTTCGGACATTTTGTATTATTTTTACTTCAAATGTTTTTACCTTTCTCTATCCGTTTTAGTTGACAATTACCTGTTCTGTTACTTATGTCTCTTTTCCAGACTTAGAAGCATGGCGTGCAACTGGCGTTACGTCATAGTGACGGCGACGTTTGTAACGTTTCTGTGCAACACCTCGATGCTGTACTCCAACGGTGTCGTGTTTATGGCGTTGCGGGAAAGTGGGAGGTACCACATTTCGTCTTTGGCATGGCTGTTTGCTGTGTCTGATATGCTGCACGCTTTTGGAGGTAAATCATATTGACATACATTTTTAGCTCATCAGGCCTGAAAGGCCCGATGGGCTTATGGCATGGCATGGTGTCCGGCGTCCGTCCATCCGTCAATCCGTCCGTCCGTCCATCCGTAAACTTTTCGCTTTTTCGACTTCTCCTCCAGAACCAATGACTCCACAGAGCTGAAATTTTATGTGCAGACTCCATGGTCAATGGGGATTGTAAATTGTAGATTTCGTGACTCCATGACCCCAAATGGGGTCACAGGGGTCACATCCTTAAAAACCTATTTTCATCTTCTTCTCCAGTTCCAAAAGGTCTAGAGAGCTGAAAAGTTGTGTGCAGACTCCTTGGCCAATGGGGATTCTAAATTGTAGATTTCGTGACCCCGTGACCCTAAATGGGGTCAGAGGGGTCACATCCTTAAAAACCTATTTTCATCTTCTTCTCCAGTTCCAAAAGGTCTCGAGAGCTGAAAAGTTGTGTGCAGACTCCTTGGCCCATGGGGATTCTAAATTGTAGATTTCGTGACCCCGTGACCCTAAATGGGGTCAGAGGGGTCACATCCTTAAAAACCTATTTTCATCTTCTTCTCCAGTTCCAAAAGGTCTCGAGAGCTGAAAAGTTGTGTGCAGACTCCTTGGCCCATGGGGATTCTAAATTGTAGATCTCGTGACCCCATGTCACAGTGGTCACATCCTTAAAAACCTATTTTCATCATCTTCTCCAGTTCCAAAAGGTCTAGAGAGCTGAAAAGTTGTGTGCATACTCCTTGGCCAATGGGGATTTTAAATTGTAGATTTCCTGACCCCAAATGGGGTCACAGTGGTCACATCCTTAAAAACCTATTTTCATCTTCTTCTCCAGTTCCAAAAGGTCTAGAGAGCTGAAAAGTTGTGTGCAGACTCCTTGGCCCATGGGGATTCTAAATTGTAGATTTCGTGACCCTGTGACCCCAAATGGGGTCACAGGGGTCACAACCCGAAAAACCTATTTTCATCTTCTTCTCCAGTTCCAAAAGGTCTAGATAGCTGAAAAGTTGTGTAGAGACTCTTTGGTCAAAGTAGAATCTTAATTGTAGGATTGGTGACCCTGTGACTCTAAATACAGGTCACAGGGGTCATGATCTATAAACCTATTTTTTGCTTGTTAACAATGTATTACTTGAGATAACTTAGATATTCAACCTTAGATAATAAATCAAATCCTGATGAGCTACAGAGCCCATGGCTCCATTTTTAATGTATTATATCCACTTCCATGAGATATAGTTACATAATGCCCTATTGTACAAATGCAAACGCGATGTTATAACCCAAATCAATCATGTTCCTACGTATGTCCCTGTCCTTGAGAAGCAAACGTTAAGTAAATTTGTTTCGAAATGAAGTTCCAGCCTCCAAGTTCGTATACAATACAGTGTTGTATTTGCAAGCAACTTTAATTGCCCTTCTATTAACCTTCACATCAACACTGTTTTGGCGACACGTAATGTAACCGTAGTATATACACACTTGCTAATTATGTATTCAAGATGAAACAATCGTACAGAGACTAACGTATATGTTAATTGGAATGTGAACTCTAATGAACATACACGAGTCGGGTCCATGTGCAGGTCCTATCGGTGGTATTGTCACGACGGCCACCAGCTGCCGGACATCGCTGACCATCTCGGGCTTCATGACCTTGCTGGGTTTCTTCCTCTCCAGTCTCTTCACCGACATCCGGGTACTCTTCTTCACGTACGGGATTCTACTTGGTAGGCTTTCACTTTGATTTAGCCCATACTCGTTTTGTCAATACTATTCTTGTTTTTATTCTTGGTTTAAGATAAATGATTGCAGTGAATAATCACGAACTACAATATCGAGTTACAAATTTAGTAGCACATTCGTGAAACCGAAACAGGAAATAACTTAAACCAAATACTTGTTACAGTAACACGTTACATTTTAAATCATTGTTATATCATTTGTACGTTCAAAGAGCTATTCCAATCAGTAATCAAGTGCTTCTGGTTTTTGAAGAAAATGTAGTAATTATCAGATCGTTGTTTACAGTAGTCATTTACCGATTTTCTGTATGATTGATTCTGTCGATGTGCCAATCTTTCGATATCGCCCTTTGGCATCCATGTCTCAACAACTGAATTTTGCATCAAGCTTACGTAGGTACACGCTTACTCACGTGAATTTACTCTAACAGTAAACGGTAAGCTTCATCGCTTTTAAAGTCAAGTAAAGAAGACTATCTCATTCATGTTGATCAACTTATATTCCGACAAGCTCTTAAGCTGTTGTCATACTCTCATCTAACACATAGGCATGCTTATATTATTTCATTTTACACGAACTGTCATCTTTTTCTCTTCCTGCCAGGTCTAGGCCGCGGGATGACATTCTCCACGGCAGTGATCTGTATCGGGTACTGGTATCGAGAGAACAGCAGTCTGGCTACAGGACTGAGTATCAGCGGGGTGGGCGCTGGTATGCTCATACATCCGCGTCTCCTACAGGCCTTCATCGACATATACGGACTCGGTGGAGGACTGCAGATGATGGGGGCCATTGCTTTTCATGCCTGTATCTGTGGACTCCTTCTTAGACCATCTGAATTTGAACGGAAGCGAGTCCAGATTCGAAAGGAATTGAAGCGGCAAAACGGAAGTAAAGGAACTGTTCAAACTTTGAAGGAATTTTTCTCGGATATATATCGGAATATTTTAAAAAATTCATCCTTTATGTGTTTTTTGACTGGGATATCCTTTTTTCACATGGCCTTCCAGGCTATAATCACGTTTCTCCCTGACTTTTATAACCATCACGGGGCCACGCCTCAAGACGCCTCCCTGGCTTCCTCCATCCTCGGGGGAGGGGGTCTCATATCCAGGATTCTCGTGGGCATCATTGCACACGATCCGAAAATCGGAACCATTTTACTCTTCTCTGGCAGCTGTGGTATAGCAGCGCTTGTGACGCTCTTCGTTCCCTTGATTGTAGTGTCTCGTATAGGAAGATTCGGGTATGCCTTCTGTGTTGGTATGTACCTGAGTTCTATGTATGTACTGTGTGGTCCAATATCCCTGGAGAAAGTTGGTCTTAACAGTTTTGCATATGGATTTGGATACCTGATGATGAACACCGGTTTTGTCAGCTTGATCGGGCCTCCTATAGCGAGTAAGTAGTGCTGAACAATAGAATCGGTTGGAGAATACGTTATAAAGAAAGAGAAAAAACAAAAAGAGTACTTATACGCTCTTTAACTGCATAAACATTCTTAGCCTAGTTCTGAGATGTTTCTAACATATGGTATTGAACGTATTGAAGACGTAAACCAGCCGTAACTATACATAAATTGATGATTTTGAATCAAAACTTAAAATATGCCGTATAGTTACACCGTTATTTATGTTCTTTTTTTCAGTCCAATGCAGAAACTTAAGCGGAACATATTATGCAGTGTTTGTATTCGCAGGTACGTTTCAGTGAAATAGATTATTGGCAAATTCTAATACCTTGTGTAGTAACTGCAAACATCTTTGCAGCTAATTGTATCTTGTAAAATGTGACCAATATCTAATAATACAATTGAAGGAAATACATAACACGTGACATGTTCAAACCACAGGCCCTTGGATCATTGCTACTTCAAAAAAACGCGTCCTGCCCTTGGTATTTTCAGAATTACATTTGCAAATTCTAAGCTTTTCTGAATATGCTCAACTCAGTGGGCTGTACAGTGACGGATCCAGGGTGGGGGGTGTCCACCAATGGAAATGGGGGGGGGGGGGGGGGGGGGGGGGGGGGGGGTTCCAATTTTTCCCCCATACCCGCCCATGCAAACATTTTTGAAAGGGGGGTCCCCGGTCCCCCTCCCCTCCCCCCCTGTATCCGCCACTGCTGTTCAAGTCGAAATGCTTAGCGTGTATAAAGCAATGACTCAAAGCCTCTGGTTCATGTTAGACCTAATCTGAACCCACGTGTATTGCAGCCTGCTCCCTGTTGTTGGCGTCCCTCTTTGGATTTCTCTCCGAGATGTTCAAGAAATCCGCCGAAGCTCAAGAACCAAGTCCAGTAGAAAAAGCCTTGTTACCACAAACTTTAATAGTTGACCCACCCAATACGGATACAAAGACTTTAGAAGTGAGAGACACAGCTGACGAGAACAATGATATAAGCAGTATATAAACGATCCACGTAACAAAAGCCAGAAGTTGGTTTAGAGATTGAACAGTGGACATATATGAAAACCGGAACGACAAAAATACTCTGCAGTAAAGATATTATTTTATGATATTTCGAAAAGAAAAAACATGTTCTAAACATGACCATGTCAATCGTAAAATACAATATACACGATGAAGTAACAAGATAAAATACCAAATTTGAATCACATTAAATATATTAAAACCATATCACAATCTTAATGAAATAATGTTTTCTTAATGTTTTTGATAACTGTCATTTTATGTAAGGACCAATTGTAATCCGATTGTATAATGCCTGACTCTGTATTTGTGAATGATATACATCTAACATTGTTAGCTCATCAGGCCTGAAAGGCCCGATGGGCTTATGGCATGGGATGTCGTCCGTCCATCCGTCCGTCCGTCCGTCCGTACACTTTTCACTTGTTCGACTTCTTCTCCAGAACCAATGACTCTAGAGTGCTGAAATTTTATGTACAGACTCCTTGGCGCCAATGGGGATTCTAAATTTTAGATTTGGTGACCCTGTGACCCCAAATAAGGGCCCCAGGGGTCATAACCTTAAAAGCTATTTTCATCTTCTTCTCCAGAACCAATGACTCCAGAGAGCTGAAATTTTATGTACAGACTCCTTGACTGATGGGAATTCTAAATTGTAGATTTAGTAACCCTGTGACCCCAAATAAGGGCCACAGGGGTCACAACCTAAAAATAATTTTTCATCTTTTTCTCCAGTCCCTAAAGCTCTAGAAAGCTGAAATGTTATGTACAGACTCTTTGGCCAATGGGGATTCTAAATTGTAGATTTGGTGATCTTGTGACCCCAAATATGGATCACAGGGGTAATCACTTAAAACAGCTGTTTTAATGAACTGTGAAGATAATGAGATTTTATGTACACTTCATATGTCAGCTTAAGAGTAATACTATATTATGGACATGTTTGATGTAATCATGTGAAATAAGAACTATTGAATAGCCTGTGAACTGAATATTGTGACAGGATGCATAGGACAAACTTTAAAAAGGGTTAACAAATGTTTTATTTTACATTAGATATGTGAACTAAATTTGACTGGTGATGAAGTAAGATAAGACTATTTAGACTAGCTACATGAGTTTGTGATACCACATCTTCTTTTCCAATAAAGAAAAATAAATAAAGATGGGGAAAACAAAATTTAAATTATATAATTTACTGGCTGTGAGTCCAGGGTCTGCATGTTGCATAATTGCAGGTGTTCACCTGGGGAGTGACCACTCCCTGGCAGAGATGCAAACAGCAGCTTGCTAATGCACGGAGGTTTCAGGTTACTTCTCTGCTGTGTTACTGATTTAGTCTTACACTCAGATGCTTAATAGAATTTATTAATCAAATATTGAAAAGGATCCTATGAAACTATGAGCCTATCAGAAACAGGATTTTTAGAAACAAACAGGGACTCTTTTTCATTATGTAATAAATGTTGATAATTCCAGGATAAAAATAGGAAGTAAAACAATAAACTGCAAAGGTCTACATTATTTATAATGAATATGGATTAATGTGTAACCAATTTTGATAATAAATTTGATGACTGAGCAATGACTTATTATGTGATATCTTAACCTTTTCCTTAGGGATAATTAATAACATGATTCCTGATGAGCTTCAGAGCCAGTGGCTCTATTTTTATAAATTGAACTGGTTAATTGAATTGTAATGATAAATATTCCAAAATAAAAATAGAATGATAAAAAAAAAAGAATTGGTGTAGAAGTATAAGTAAATTCTCATTGAAGTTTACGATTATCATTATTACGTTATACATTTCTTACTTCTTTTGGAGAAGACACATGTTATGTAATTGTTAATTATGCAATATTGACTGTTTGTCGATTTCTTCTTATACTCGGTATGAACTGAAGGCAGTTTTAGAAAGATGAAAAATAATGTCATGACTAAGCTATGTTATGTCTATTATTAGAATATTATGTCAGATATAGGTAAACAAGGCCCCTTAAGCGCTTTTCAGCCTTTTACATCTAATTAAAATGTCACTTTGTTAACAATTCATCCCCTGTTTACCACTTTAATTTGTACACACGGGTAGAGACCCTCGTTAGACAAACTAATAAGCCTCTAGCAGTATGGCCAACAACCCAGAAATAATTCTGTGTTTGCCACCATCATGTTTCCACTCCTTGGGATCCTTGTTCCTTTAATGAAAGAGGTATAACCATATTCTTGATATAAATATCACCTCATTGCTCAAATGCATATGTTAATCTAACTGAAATAATTAAAAAAATATCATTATCAGTAAAGCTCGGACCAACAAATACATACACTCTTTTGCTTTGTTTCCCTGAATCGCTTGTTTATAAATCTGGGTCGTGTTCAAGATAGGTTTCAAAGTAATCGCTCAATTAGCGATTACTTTTAAACCTCTCTTGAACGCGATTGCTCAATGTAGCGCTACACAGCAAAGCGAGCAAACTTCGAGGAATTTGCACTGTGTCGTTCAAGAGAGAAGAAGCGCTCATTGAGCGCTACATTGAGCGATCAATGAGCGTTACGAAGCGCTTCATTTTGTTGAACGGCCGGCTGCTTTCTTTCGAGGATGCCTGTAAAAATGTGTGGGTGTTAAACAAAATACTCCGAATGCCATAATCTGTGGAGAATATGACAGGCATGGACATAAAACTGCATGGCAGACGTAAAGCAAATATTACTTTCAAATAGATTTCGAAAATATTAAGAAAATCATTTACTCTAAGAATAAGCAATATCTCTTTTTAAATGGCAGGAACAAGTCTCTCTCTCTTAAGCAATGTGACCTTATGTGTAAAACCAATATCCATACCGAATTCTATGTATTTTGTTTAAATGAAATGTAAGTCTTGCACGAGTTCGATACTCATGGGACAGGTAGTTATATAAATATGGAAAGGGGGCAAAGAACCTGAAAAGTAAAATATTCATTTAAATACATTAAAGAATGGTACCATTTCCGTTTGGTATGTTCAATCTACAGTAACATTCGAAAGAAATATTACCCATGGAAATAAGTTGAATTATCGTTACTGTTTAACAGTTCAAATATAAACAATATTTAAAACCTGTCCATTATATGTATATTCTCAACGCATTTGTGGGTAGGAACCATATGTTTTCGTGGATAATTATGTATTAGCAAATGACGTTGTATGTGCAATATACTGGTAGGCCTGAGGGTGCTTGAGTACATGTACAAGAACAACGATTCATTGAACAGAAATAGACAACTGTGATGCTGTAGGTTTTACAAAACTGAGTCCCGTCTCTAACTGAACTGCATGAATGTGTAACTGTGATGGCGCTCTGCTTTGTTCGGGGGGATTTCTCATTACAAGATATCCGTGAACATAGATTTTGTTTTCGAATAAACATTGTGTATCGACGAGCCGACGAAGGGGGTTTCTGAATACGAAACCGTCTACTTGTACATGCAGTAGTACCAACTCTATATGCTGCCGAATAAGCAGTCTTGAGCCAAATGTATTCAGAAAATTTCAATATTGTGAGTTAACACAGAAAGATTATGTCTTTAGTTTAACTGGTGAATTTTCAAAATTATTCTGAGGCTGTAATATAACAACAACACAGCATGAATATTTTTTTTTATATATTTCTTTAATACCAATATGAACAACAGAACTATTTAATAACTTCGTTATTGTTCTTTGAAAGTTACTCTTACATTTCACGTTATCATCCAAAAATGTTTAGTAGACAGTAGAGTTACGGTGTACAATCCCATACAGTGCGAACCGGATACAGTTCGCTGTCGGCTCATAACTCTGACAAGTGTTTGTTATTCGTTGGAACAGATAGGTAATGTTATGACATTTTACGACATTACAACATATGCAATAGACTACAAATCATTAAATTGTGACATGCATATAAGTACAATGAGTGAGTGAGAAATAGTTGTATGTTGATGAAAACACATTTTTAGCTCATCAGGCCTGAAAGGCCAGATGGGCTTATGGCATGGTTGACGTCCGTCGTCCGTCGTCTGTCGTCCATAAACTTTTCACTCTTTCGACTTCTCCTCAAGAACCGCTACACCGCCAAAGCTGAAATTTGGTGGGTGTGTACCTGGCACCTAGGGGGTCACAGTGTGTTCATCACAAATTCCAACGCCCACAAATGTGGCCACCCGAGACGTTTAAAGTGAAACCTTTAAATGACTTCTTCTACGAAAGCGCTTGATATAGGAATGTGAAATTTTGTCATTAACATCTTTGTAGGATGGAGATGCAAGTTTGTAAATTTGGTTGAGATGAATTATGAAATATGAACTTTGCAGGAGGTCCACCCTAAAAGCTTCAAACGACTTCTTCTCATGTGCCAACACTAGGAGATATCCAGAAACCTGGGCAGAGTTTTCTTTAAAAGATGGAGATTATGATTTGTAAATTTTAATACTGACACTTTGATACTTTGATTTTGACAGGGGTTCATATAACGGTATATTATATATATATATTAACTATACTGCGTACGATGATACGCAACTTATAAGTTATTCATACGCAATGGATTCAATTTGATTTCCCATCGGTCGAGTGCTGTTCACATTTATTGAATACGTAATAGGATATGCAGTCCATACGTAGTATTTGCTGCTCTCCCCAACCACATATGAATAGCGTATGGCAGACGTACACATAGCGTACTTGGACCGAATATAGCAGGCATGCTGAACGAACTGAAAACGAATGTCAACACATTATACGCATTAATTTATAACCGTGTCCCTTGCGATCGCACAGCGCATTGTCCTTATGTGGAACGTAAGACAAGCATACACATCACGCACACAAATTGTACATGCCAGACAACAGATCAAAACAGACGAAATGTCATCGATGATGTTATTCAATATCCGATGTGAATCATGTGAGAGCAGAATAAAGTTTACATCGTGACTTAATTTGATTGTGAAACCTTAGAGCGTGGCACAAGTGCATCTCTTATGAAACATGAATAGGGCGATAAAATAAGTTTTAAGTTGTGACGTTGTAAAACATGTTGTCAGGTAACATATCAACATGAGCTGGTAGATGTGGGATATTTCCGTCTTAATTCCTTAAACATTGGACATGTGAATAAAAAGTGCAGTTCATGAAGCTCTGATTACAAGGTTTCACAGCCAAGAAGCATGGTACCTAATCTTTAACTGATATTCTTATGTATAATTATATAATTATACCATTAGGGATGGTTTTGATATTTCATCTAAGTCATTAAAGGAGTGTGTATATCTGTCCAGATATTCAATATAAATGATTTCAATCAACCGTTTCTCCAATATGGGTATGAAGTTTGGGACTTTATGTAAACTAAAGCTTTGGAAAGGGAAACTTATTGAAAATATGCTATATGTGAAAATGTCAACTCCATCAGCATTCTCATATGGCGAAGTTGGTACATTTCACTTAAAAGTTAATCTGCTTGTCACGATTATTAGATATTGGCTTAACAATTTTAGAAGTTCATCGGATCGATAATAATTTTGATATATCATGCATTATTGAATGCTTCAGATGAGAACCCTGGGATTGAGAAATTTATTGAGAGATAATATTATGTTCTTCAAGTTGGTTTTGTATATATTTGGGTCGCTCATGTTACTAATAGTGATGTTGTTTTGAGATAATTTACACAACGGGTTAAACATATTTATTCCCAAAGGAATTGTCAAATATCTTCATATTAAAAACCCTTTGCATAGGAAACAATTTATGTTATATTGATGTGAGAAAATACAAAATTGCACTTACACGCTTCCGTCTCGGCTTACATATGCTTATATGGTTGGAAAAGAAGATGCAATGTGCCTAAACACGTGCACCCTTTTGTAATAACGACATAAAAATGAATACCATGTATTCTTGATCTGTCCAAAATATTTAGATATACGTAAACAATAATGTAACAGTAATGTTCTACTGCAAAGTAGAAGTATGTTGAAGTTTATTAGAAGTGCATTTATTACATCTTAAAGGTAAGATACAAAGTTTACGTTTTGTGAATTTCATTAATTATGTACTCACTCTTTGGCAATAATAATATAACGATTTGTAATTATTGTCTGGATATGTACCTCGCCACATGTACAGGTATATATTTGTATTGGTTTTTGACCTTATGAACTCTTTAACTCTCCGCCAAAGAACATATTCTCAAAATTTGAGTTTTCTGACATTACTGGGTCTTGGGGAGAAGTCGGTTAAAGATTTTAGGTTGGATCCTCTGACACGCCTATAAATGAACGAACTAATATCTCCATCCAACAAATCATCCTCGGTTACCCATGGTTTTATATATGCTCCGTTACTCTCAACTATATCACCCATGGGAAACCTTATCAGAAGAATCTGTACTCAAATTACCCGCCCTTGGCCTGCGTGACGAAGTCAGTAACCAAAGAAAATGCTCAATAAAGATAAGACGGAAATGGTCAAGGGAGATAACCGGTGACGGATGGCTAACAAAATGACCTCGCGTGCTTTGCAACGAAGTGATATGAATTGTCATTGGTTCGCAGGTCAAAGCTGCGTAGCAGTTTGATTGGCTTACACCGGCCAAAGGCGCGCGGGTAATTTGAGTACAGATTCTTCTGATAAGGTTTCCCATGGGTGATATAGTGGAGAGTAACGGAGCAAAAACCATGGGTAACCGAGGATGCCAACAAATATGCTATTCTTAAAGTTTAAGTTCCTATGTCAACTGGTATCAGAGAGGGAATGTACAAACCTTGATCCTCTGGATACAAAATGTCAGTTTGGGGAGTGTCGCAGTTCTGGAGAAGAAGTAAATAATGTGTGTCATCTGGTACAGCAAAATAGTGACACGACAATCATGTCCATCTCATCAACATCTCATATGCATCCCGTACGCATCCCATATGCTATGATCGCAAACTACTCGCTTTATGTGCGAAACAAGTTAGGAAAAGTACTAAAAATAGAACTTCAATTTTGAGCGTGTCGATTGCGTATACAATATTTTTTATGCGTAACTCGTACGCACTTAAGTGTGACAGGGCCCAAAGTTCCTTCTGATTTTAATACTTTTGAAATTATTTTGAATTTGTTTGTTTGTAAGCTTTTCGGGCAAAGTCGTCTTGATATTTCAGTTTGTATTGTAATTCATTATTTGAGTGTTTTATAACACAATAGTCAATGGTGATTTGAAATCATTTGTGTGAAAGCAAGGACTTTTTCATTCAAAGCAACAGTAGCAGACTGAAGTGTTCATTATGTTCCTAATAAAATAAAACAAAGTATTTAAGTAAGAGTGTCAATTGGTAAAACAAATGATACATGCTGGAACTATAAACCATAGAGTGATTTATGTTGAATGGCAATGATACATAAGGGTGCGACGTTTTGCTCTCGTGTAAAGAATGCTCTGTATTAACAATGTTATTTAAAGACCATCTAGAAGTTGAAGTGATCATGTATTTCATATACACCCAATACAAAAAGAAACTTTGCATCTCAGTTGATTTTATCATATGTATGTTTTTCAATTACAAATATTTAAAGTTTTGAACATCGTACACTAAAACTGTAAAGTAATGGCGTATTGTCATCAGTCAACTATTTTTTTCAGAAGTTTTTAATTTTTTTACAAAAAATTAAATTTTAAAAAAATTAAAAAAAATAAACTTTTAATTTTGACAAGGCACACATGTTAAGCGACTAACGCACTACTGAAACAGTCTCTGATGTTAAAAGTCCGTTGATATTACCCATTACTAAAGGCAACCGAGTACGAGACCACCACCGAATCACAGACGAATTGATCAAACACATTTTGAAACCCCTCGTATGTTGATGCGTCCAAACTTTTTATTTAAATAAACTTTTGAAATGAATATTTTCATACATCGAATGTAAAATTGAATAATTATTACAATACTTAAAAACCCAAATCCAATCGTTGCCTATTATGTGATTTATTAAGACAAGAAGATGGGTGCAAAGTTTCTTTTGGTATTGGGTTTATTGTCAGGTTGTATCCAACTATTACATAATATGAGAGCATTGATGTGCTTAACGGAGGAGCAAGATCGACAATATGTTATTAATATGAAAAAGTAGATTTAGAAGGTCATGATTCAATATATATATAATAAATAAATAAATAAAATAATAAAAAAGCAGTTTCAACATAGCTATGAACCTATGAACGAGCGTACTATATCCGGTTTGCAATGTATGGGATTATACACCGTGAGGTTTTGCACAATGCCCTGTCACCCTCAACAACATGACATCACAATGCTTTTACATCTTCAGGTAATGGCTCATGATAATATGACATGGAAAACTTGATGACATTACAATGCCATGACGCAATTAACATGATGACGTCACAATGCTATGATAATACCATACTAGTGGTCTTATGGCAATGCTATGTTGTGAGATATCCATTTTTCATTGAAAGTAATTAAGAATGATTTGATTTGGATGGTAAACAGAATCGATCTCACCCAAGTGTCTTCTGATATCAAATATATCAACACTAATTGATAAAAAGTAAACTCTGTAACTTTTTGTCCAACTCGAATATATAAATATATATATATAAGTCGGCCATTAACCGACGCAATGGGTTATCTGCACTTATCGTTTGATTTAATGTAATACCTGCAACATATACAGGGCATATAGTCATTTTGAATGGTACTGATATAAACTTAAAATAAATGAATATTAACCTATACACATTTTTAGAATAGAATGCCATAGACTTCCAGGTGCAGTGAGAAGATGACATTGGATTTTAAGTAAATAGATGTTGTAAATTATGTGATACTAACGCCATTGGTGACGAAGTCCTTTACCTGTTCACTTGTAAAGCATTTAAAATATAGAAATCTCAGAGTATTATTATCAAAACAGTCAGTCTGTATTATTTAATTGCCATTAAATAAGTATATTGCCCAAGTTATAGCTATTTTTTTAACACAATTATTAAACGTGATACTAATTAACCTGTCCATTTATATGTTGATCTGCCATGTTTAAAATGTTCTCCTGTTACACCCTCAATATGCTTCATGTAAATGTACATGTAATTGAGTGAAATAAAGTTCGGTTCTGTTCTGACAAGCTAAGTGTACACGACTGAGCAGCTCTCTCACTGCGTACTCTCACTGAATGGTGTACTGTTTACCTCACGACTTTCTTCAATCACTAGAGTAGACGAGAGTAAAACATTTTGCACGGGGCCCGAACTCTCTGCGTTTACTTTCTTTTTAAATATTTCTGATAAACATCCACAGAAACACGCCCCAGAGAGAAGACAGCCTGGAAATGAAAACGTGGAGAGATTAAAAAAAAAAACAATTATAAAATCAAACTATTCGATATTTTCAATAAATGCTTGTTCATTTGAGATCTGAGACTTAAAGGTTACATGTCGTACCCATGGGTCACTTTCGGGATTCGTTGAGAAGGGGTTTCAAATAGACAATTACTAAACTTAATTTTTTTAAATCGGCCCATAAATTATTTGTATACAGCTGTTTAAAAAAATGCCTAATTAAGCCCCTGCGACTAGAATGAAAGTGGGCGGGGTGGTCACTGAAGCGTATCCTGCTGTGACGTACGTGGAGGCATCTCAATGGCCGCTAATCATAATTTAACGCGTTTTCGCAAGTTTTTAACTGCTCATATAAGACAGAAATCTTCATCAAATCAACCCAAATTTTCGCTCAACGGACAACCTAACTATTCAACTAGCGATTTCATATGGTTACATTGACCGGGCCCTGCTGAATTTTAGTGCATTTTGCGCTAATTTACAGTATGTTTGTAACAAATAACAATGTGTTGGATTGTTTCTGCTTGTGGGCAATGTGGGCAGTGTGGGCATGCGGGAGATGCATTTATTTTTGTTTTGTGGAGATGAGAGTTTAATTTCGTATGCCCCGTTTGGAGATTAATTATGGCGTTATCGATGTTTTTATTTTTGGAGTAGATTTTTTGTTTGCCATAGGGTTTGGCGATAATTTGTATGGTGTGTTGCGCCTTGCTTCATTCTGTGTGTTGCTGATGCCATACATGCGTTGTATAAGATTTTGAAAGGCTTTTTGCCTCTTGATAGGTAAGGAATTTGAAATTTTAAGGCCGTCCTTTGCTGCCCTGTCGGCTTTTTCTTTGCCAAATATGCCCACGTGGCCTGCCGGCGGTTCAACAAAACGAGCAACTAAGTTTAAGGTCTTTGACATGAGCTTCCCAGGTGAGATGCTCGTCAAAGATTAGCCCTAGAAATTTAGTTTTTAAATATTTTTTAATCATTTTTTTTTTTTTGGGGAGGTAGGGCGCATATTTGTATGTTTAAATACTACCCCTATAGTTTTTTCCGCATTTAGTTTAAAGCCCCATTTTTACAACGTGCCCATAGTGAACCGTCGTCTGCAAATTTGGAAGTATTAATTTTTGGTGAGATGCCTTCGAAGGTCATCTACCACGATGTTGAATAAGGTGGGGCTAAGAATGCTGCCTTGTGGGGTGCCGTTTTCCAACCCCGACAGTTATTTGCCTGTTGTGTAGGAAATCCTGGATGTAATTAATTATGTTGCCTGATAGGCCCTTTTTAGTTAATTTTTGGATGAGGCCATTATGCCACACCATATCGAAAGCTTTGAAAAAATCCAGGAATATTGCGAGTGTGTATTGCTTGTTTTGTTTTGCTTGCCGATTCCCCAGTGTTTGCCATTGTAAATAGTAAGCGAATATTTACACCCCGTCCCTTCACGTACGTCACTTCCGGTATCTTCTAACTCTCTAAGCCCCGCCCCATTTTTAGTTTGTTGCTCGCGGGTGAAAAGCAGACAATATTTTCGGCAAAGTTTAAGTTGCTCTAGTTTAATATAGGAACAACATATGGATTGTTTTGGGGTCTCGTTTTTCACAAAATAGTTTAATGAACCAATTGCAGTTAAGAATTCAATAGAAAATAATTTATGTCGGCCTTCCTTTAATTGATATAGTTTTGCAGAACAGTGAGGGTGGAAGGATACCCATTATCATACAAGGATACACAATTTTCGATTTGTACTTAATACGCCCATACCTTTAAACGTAATCAGTGCAATTTGTCATTGAGTGAATTACTGTGCACCTAGACGAAATAAAGAATGATAAACATCATAAATCGTTTAAGAGTGTTAGTTTTCTGTCCATGCTGATAAAATGCACTTTACATACCCGCCATTACAAACACTGCATAGTAGGAGTCTGTTAGGTGACGAACTTGCACTGAAGCAAATATGGATATGTTAGGACATTAAGCTAGACGAACTTGCACTGAAGCAAATGAGAGAGAGAGAGAGAGAGAGAGAGAGAGAGAGAGAGAGAGAGAGAGAGAGAGAGAGAGAGAGAGAGAGAGAGAGAGAGAGAGAGAGAGAGAGAGAGAGAGAGAGAGAGAGAGAGAGAGAGAGAGAGAGAGAGAGAGAGAGAGTTCATTATCAATCAGAATGCCTACGTTAAAGCGTTAATTCTTCATAAACGAGTTTATACTATTATCTTTATCCTCCTTATCGATAATACTTTGAATCGTGTGTTAGTTTATTGAGGTACTATGATAGCTTGTGCTTCTACTTACTTGCTAGAGGGGGTCCAAACAGACTGGATACCCCACAAATTGAGATGATGAATCCAAACCCGTATGGTAGATCATCGATTCCTACTTTCTGTAAGGTTGTAGGGCCGACGAGCACAAACACACACGATAAGTATGTTCCAATGCAAATGGAGTAAACGTATCTTCCTATTTGGGATTGAACTAAGGCAAACAGAAAGAAAGTTAAAATGGAACAAATTCCGCTGTTTCCCGCAAACAACAACATAGTTCCAATTTCAGGATCATTAGTCATTATTCCTGCCAGAATTCTTGAAATGAGACTACCGACTCCCATTAGTGAAACTGCAAGTGCTGCCTCTTGTGGCGTTGTGCCATGGTCGTTGTAGAAATCAGGGAGAAATATCATTATGCACTGAAATGCTACGTCGAACAGGCAAAGTCCCAGTACAAACCACATAAACGTGCCGTTCTTCAAGACTGAAGAACTGAAATGCTCGAGCAATGCTCTTATTCTTAGATTTAAAGGATCCCCTTTCCGTATAAGTTTCTCCTCATTATGTGTGATTTTACGGCGTTTCTCAAACTCTGAAGACCTGAGTAGCATTCCAAGAATGCATGTGTGGAAGGTAAAAGCGCCCATGAGGAGCATCGCATCTTGAACATCGAACCAGTCCACGAGTGCTTGCACAAGTCGAGGATGAACCAGCATGCCCAGTGCAACACCAGCAAATGTGAAACCAGACGCAATACTGCTTCCTTCCTTGAACCAATAACCGATGTACACATTCGTGCTGGAAAACGCCATTCCTCGGGCGAGCCCTGCAGTAAAGAAATCAGGGATTACATTGACATTCATACACAGAGGGTTAAAAGAAACGATAACAAACAATGTGCAATATATTTTAATCTACGCAATTTCTCTTACGGCTAACTAAAGTCAATTTGTAATTGTTAAACATTGCTCTTTTTACTGATAGGGCTTTAGAAAATCGTTGTTTTGAAATATCATCAATCATGCGAGATAGGAGAGTTATATATGCGTTTCTGGTTTACTTTATGACATCTTACAGCAACAATGCGTGATTGATTTAAAGTCCAAGAAGGTACGTTATGCTGACATGTTCTTTCACTGCCAAATTTAACAAAATTTTCATGAATACATTTTATATATTTCTCCAGATAAATCATCATAACAGACATTTAAAATCGACTTTATCCGTCAAAAATAGATTGTGTTTGACTCTTTAGAAAATTAAGTATCGTTTATTTTACCCCTAACGCCGGGTGCAGTTTATGATGCATGTATTAAAGTTAACCATCGTGTTTACCCTTCGATTTTAAATTGAATATTATATTATAACATATTTATCAAGGCTTCATCAGATAATATCTTTCATAT
>OW388297.1:69108219-69182707 GCA_936450465.1 Gibbula magus | reverse complement strand
GAAGAGCAAGTGTGTGATCCCAAGATTCCTTTGAGCGGGCGAAAATTCTGATACAGTCTGCTTGACTTGACCTGTCTCAAAACACCCTGCTTTTTTAAGAAAGAAAATATAAAATCATTATGTCTCTGGAACGTGAAGTCTATACTAAGCCTATTTATATATTTCAGATGATTAAAGGTAACGTTCGTGGGTTGTGATGCAAAAACATGGTTATGGATCCTTTCATTGTCTTTTACTCGAACCATTTTACAATACTTTCAGAACATCCCGTCCCAGTATGCAAGAGAGTGAGATCCTGGGCTCCCTGGAGCGGGTGGAGGTGGAGGTTGAGGACCTACAGGAGAGACTGGACTACCTGAGCACGAAGAGAGACAAGGTTCAACAGGAGCTGGAACACATCATGGACAGCGTGCAGGAGGTTCTCAAGCAGAAGAAGGACCAGTTGGTCGACACACTCAACGATGTCTTCACAGCGGAGAAGCAGCGCATTCTCCTCGACATCAGGGACAAACAGACTCTGGCCTCGGAGACAAAGAGAGGGCTGAACCAGGTGACAGAATTGATCAGATCGAACTCTCACGACGAGGCTGCTGAACTTAGCAGGTCGTTGGAGGAGAGAAATATGCAGCATAGACTAATGTATGATGATGATAAACCTCGACTTATAGATATGAATCTTGATATCCAGTTTACAAATCTCTTGAAGTCTGTAGAGCAGATAGTGTTTGGTGAAATAGATGCTGTGTATGACAATAGGGGTAAGTCCTATTTGGAAAGACTCCCGAGTTCATCTTCATTTTCCCTCAACTCTCCAACCGACACGGACTGTGGCGAGGACCCATTCACAGGTAGAGCCGTGCAGACCAACACAATACATACACGGGTGGAGGGAGACAAGTTGGAGCCAAAACTGAATGACATCGTCGTTGTAGACGCCGGTGAGGCCGTAGCAGTAGTTGTGACGGACAGATCAAATAGAAGTATCAAGTCATTCTATAAAAAGAATGAGCAGTCCTTCTACAGTTTAGAGAAAACTGCGACCGAGCCCAGGGGTATCACAAGAGTAGGCAGTGGGAAGGTCGGGGTGACCTTGCCAGGTTCAAACAAAATCAAAATCCTACGAGTCACTCCAGCATTGAGGCGAGACAAGGAGATCAACACCTCCAAGCGATATCGAGGAGTCGGGATGTTGGACCTGGAGAGACTTGTTGTCAGCACTTACGAGACGTTCCCTGGTTCGGTTGATATCATTGATTTCCAAGGAAATATTCTCCGCAGTATCATGTCCGACAGAACCGGAGCCAACATGTTCGACTACCCATTCTATTTGGCCACAACCCTTCATAGGAACATCATCGTGTCGGACTGTGAGAGACGGGCTGTAACCTGCATCTCTGATACAGGGGAAGTTCTCTTCCAGTTCACAAATGGAGGCGAGGTGAATGTCAAGTACCCGATGGGGGTCACCCTGGACAACTTCGGAGACATTCTGGTTGCTGACTGTGACGAGCACAAGATCGTGAAGATTCTGGACGGTGGACAGGGCGCCAAGGAGTTCCTGGGCAAGTTGGACGGCATCACCGGACCATACAGTGTGGACGTGGACGGGCTTGGCAATGTCTATGTAGCACAGTGGAACGGGGATATCAAGGAGTTCCGTATGGAGTGAAGACGACATAGGACTATGGACGGTTTACTGGTTGTCTTACACTCAGACTATGAAAAAAGTATAATTTATTCTGAAAATATCACCATTTTATTAAATATTGAAAAGGAGACTAAGAAATGGAATTTTTTAAAAAGGCTCCTTTTCAATTTTTTTTATTATTATTTTTTTTTACAGTCTAAGTGTTAGACTAGGTTTACTGATAAATACGGAATATATCGTCTAGACATTGAAATGTTCCTGTCCCGGTGTTGAGATAATTTTCTTCTTCTGAATGTGGAGTAAACTAAGGAACTGCATGAGTGTTGATTTTCGGCGAATTTACGAACATCTTGATCCTATTAGAATCGACAATGAAGAAATTGAAAGAGTTTATCATTGCATCTATCTCGGCGTGATTTTAGATTCAAATGTCGATTACATTTACGAAAGAGGCCAACAGCGACTCTATTTTAAGAAACTTTTTATAGATAAATCAATAATGACAGCTGTTTACCAAACTTTTATACAGAAATGCTTACCTATAATGTTTACCAACTTTTGCCAAAGTGTTTGTATCTTTTTTTGTTTTAGACAAATATGTATATGTAATGTGCCTTTACATGTACCACAACAAGTAATAAACAACAACAACAGGAAAATACAAAAAGCTGACCTATAATGTTTATGTTGATATGGAAGTGCCATTCAAAAACATGTCCTCTATCTAAATGTTTTATGAACTCTAGCTTATAAAGAAAGTTATCAAAGTAAGAACCTGTAGTTTCCATTTCGTGTCCCATCATTTCAACTCCTTCCTTCAAAAACAGGGCTTTTGGTGTACCCCTGTTTTACATATCATCGATAAACAAGTCTCTCCCCTTCGTTGTTTTGAATTATCAACTAGTAGATATTTAAATTATTCAGTCTGTTTATAACCCATTTGCATTGACATATTGTACCGTAATATATTATTTATATGACTGCATTAAGTTATGTGTTGCTTTTATCTATATGTACACGTCATATTGTTTATGTAATGTTTGTTTATTAATGTACATTGTGTGCCTATGTGTATGTGCAAATATGAGATAGTTTTGATGTAAAACACATTTCCATTATGAAAGAGGAAGAAAGAATTATATAATTACTTAGTGGCATTAATACCTCCAGCCGACTCGTGTTGATACATTCTGTAACAAACATGTCACGTCCAACCGGGGGTACACATCGAGCTGCATTTATTTTGTGATTTAAAATATTGTAACGGCTTTAATGAATTTTAAACTGAAATTATTGTGCATCAACGTTTTTAAATGAATTTGACGTTGACACTCGCCAACGTATGAGCCTACTTGCTTTTTGTCAATGTGTTTTGTTTTAAAATAGACGACTATGACATTCCAAATGGGATCTGTTGTCGGAAATTAACAGGTTCTATGTATCAATGCTTTGACAAAAGAGTAAACAACTTCTCCGACACGTCGTGTTTACTCACAATAAAGTTGTTAAAGTTGTTATCCTTATTTTCCTATTTTTAGCTCATCTGGCCTGAAAGGCTCGATGGGCTTATGGCATGGCATGGTGTCCGGCGTCCGTCCATCCGTCCGTCTGTAAACTTTTCGCTTTGTCGTCGTCTTCTCCAGAACCACTTTGTCTAGAGAGCTGAACTTTTGTGTTTAGTTAGTTTAGTTTTTAGTTTAAATATATTTTATTCACGGAAGTGAAACGGATTGGGCACAAGTTGTCCAACTTATAAAAGCCCTCTCCATAATATTTAATTTTCACATTTACATTATGTATACAGTCAAACTTTGAAGAACATTCAATGAACTTTTGTGTACAACGTCGATGGCCAATGGAGATTCTAAATTGTAGATTTGGTGATCCAGTGGCCCCAAATAAGGGCCTCACAGGCCAAAACCTAAAAACCTCTTTTCATCTTCTTCTCCAGAATGAAAAGACTTAAAAGGTTGTAATATTGTATACAGACTCTTTATCCAATGGAGATTATATATTTTTAGATTTGGTGACCCTGTGGCCCCAAATAAGGGCCTCACAGGCCATAACATAAAACCTCTTTTCATCTTCTTTTCCAGAACAAAAAGACCTAGAAGGTTGTAATATTGTATACAGACTCTTTATCCAATGGAGATTCTAAATTGTAGATTTGGTGATCCAGTGGCCCCAAATAAGAGCCTCACAGGCCATAACCTCAAAACCTCTTTTCATATTCTTCTCCAGAACAAAAAGACCTAGAAGGTTGTTATATTGTGTACAGACTCTTTATCCGATGGGGATTCCAAAGTGTAGATTTGGTGATCCAGTGGCCCAAAATAAGGGCCTCACAGGCCATAACATAAAAACCTCTTTTCATCTTCTTCTCTCTCAAGAATAATAAGACCTAGAAGGTTGTAATAGTGTGTACAGACTCTTTATCCAATGGAGATTCTAAATTGTAGATTTAGTGACCCTGTCGCCCCAAATAAGGGCCTCACAGGCCATGAACTAAAAACCTATTTTTATCTTCTTCTCCAGAACAGAAATACCTAGAAGGCTGTAATATTGTGTACAGACTCTTTATCCAATGGAGATTCTAAATTGTAGATTGATGATCCTGTGGACCCCAAAAAAGGGCCTCATAGGCCATGACCAAAAAAAACTATTTGTATCTTCTTCTCCAGAACAAACAGACCTAGAAGGCTGTAATATTGCGTGCAGAGTCTTTAGCCAATGGAGATTCTAAATTGTAGATTTGGTGACCCTGTGGCCCCAAATAAGGGCCTCACAGGTCATAACATAAAACCTCTTTTCATCTTCTCCCCCAGAACAAAAATACCTAGAAGGTTGTAATATTGTGTACAGACTCGTTATCCAATGGGGATTCTAAATTGTAGATTTGGTGATCCAGTGGCCCAAAATAAGGGCCTCACAGGCCATAACATAAAAACCTCTTTTCATCTGCTTCTCCAGAATAAAAAGACCTAGAAGGTTGTCATAGTGTGTACAGACTCTTTATCCAATGGGGATTCTAAATTGAAGATTAAGTGACCCTGTCGCCCCAAATAAGGGCCTCAGAGGCCATGAACTAAAAACCTATTTTTATCTTCTTCTCCAGAACTAATATACCTAGAAGGTTGTAATATTGTGTACAGACTCTTTATCCAATGGAGATTCTAAATTGTAGATTGAGGATCCAGTGGCCCCAAATAAGGGCCTCACAGGCCATGACCTAAAAACCTATTTTTATCTTCTTCTCCAGAACAAACATACCTAGAAGGCTGTAATAGTGTGTGCAGAGTCTTTAGCCAATGGAGATTCTAAATTGTATATTTGGTGACCCTGTGACCCAAAATAAGGGCCTCACAGGCCATGACCTAAACTCCTATGTTTAAGTGGTGGACCCCATTAAAAGACTATCATCAAATTTCAATGTAATTCTATTCAGTTTAACCATATCAGCTTTCAAACAAGACAAATTATATATATACATGGAGCGCCATAACTAATTGTGGGGAAAACAACATTTAAGATATATTTCACTGGCTGGGAAATACTTGGCCTGTACTTGGAGTTGAGGGTCTGTATATTATGTAATGTTATGTGTTTACCTACCACCTGGCTTAGCTGACTGCTGACCCAACTGCATTAGGCTGACCTCGTTATCTTTGCACTGCTAAAACAGATATTTCTAGTTACTCAAACTTCTACTTTTGTAACAGTCTATTAGACTCGGAGCCTATGCGATATTTTTTCAGAGTATTGTACCAGTCACCAAGGAAGCATCAGATAATCAACATGACTGACAGGCTGCACTGTCACAGTCTGTGTGTGACTGGTTGTTTGAGTGAACTTAAATCAATAGAGGTCACACCTTTATAATGTACTAGTTACCTCTACACTTTGCCCCAATAGCCTACCTCTCTCCTCTCATTGACCCCACAGCTCTCTGACCCTGAGGAAAGCCTGGACAGCGTATTGGCAGCGGGAATCCCCAAACAGGGAGAATCTATGATATATTGTTTCAGTTGTGTCACTACACAAGCAGGGCAGAGCAGTAATGAGTGAGAGGTTGATCAGCTCATCTGGGAGGAGGCTTAAATGGAATTAAAGATTGTATGAAGGGATATGGCTTTGTGTGTATAGTAACTTTAGAAGAAAATATTCTATTTATCATGATTTAGGGAATATGTCTACACCTTTTGAATGGGAAAAGGTACCTTCTCCTCAAAACTTGTAGGAATTGTGATCTTTAGACAACCAATTTCCTCCAAATTTAGTCATGTTTTTCTTGATGAGCTACAGAGCCCATGGCTCTATTTTTGTATGTGTTTCACGTGTAAAAACACAATGTAGCTGGTCAAGTTTAATGACGCTCTCCTGACTCAAAGATAGCCCTGAGTACTGTACTTCGACTGGCTTAGTGTTGAAGAGTTTCACAAATCTGTACGCTAATCATAATTTAGTGGTTTGTTCTATATAGAGTTGCTTCGTTTAATTAGGAGTTTTGCCACCTGCACTCGACAATGGTGTTAATTATAAGTTAATTATATAAGTTAAACGTTTCACTAGTACTGTACATGTCGTAAGGTAAACCAGATTTACAGCTCAATACATTATTATCCCACCGGTATGTAATACCGTGGGATATAGTCATCGCCCTGTCCGTCCGTCTGTCCGTCCGTCCGTCCGTCTGTCCGTCCGTAATCATTTCGTTTCCGGAGCAGAACTCGAAAACCATTCATGATATCTTTCTGAAACTTTGCATGTGTATTACCAACCAACTGAATTGTTGCCTTTTGATATTTTCAGATTTCTGAATTTATTTTTTTTTCCGTTTCCATAGAAACATGTTGAAGTTGGACTTTGTTCAGAGACAGGTTCGTTTCCGGAGCACAGCTCCAAAACCGTTCATCATATCTTCCTTAAACTTTGCATGTGTATTACCAATTGACTGAAGTGGTGCCTTTTGATATTATCAGATTTTTTCTTAAAAATTTATTTTTTTCTGTTTCCATAGAAACATGAGAGGGATGTTGGTTGTTGTTGATTTTGACTGCTTCTGGAGCAGAAGTCTAAAACCCTTAACATTCCTGAAACTCTGTAATACCAACTAACTGAAGTACGGTAGTAGATACACAAGTATCTGTAAAAGATGAGTTTTACAAATTTTGTGGAACCGGTGGGATATGTCATCTTCTGATGACTCTTGTTACATCTTATTCATCACAGTGGAGCACAGTGGTGTAGCGGTTATCTTGATGGCCTCTCACCACAACGAATCCGCTGGAGGCACCTAAAATGTGTGAGCTTGGTCTTTTTTGTTTTGCGTCATTGGGCAAGTTACTTCGTCCATATTGCACTCAGTCCACCCAGCTGTACAATTGGGTACCTGGAATAACGGGTGGTTTCGTGAAGCACTTATAGCCGCTCCGAAAATACGAGAGAGCGAGAATCTCACCCAAGTGTCTTCTGATATCAAAGATATCAACAAGAGTTGATTAAAGTTACAAAATTAATATATATAATATTTTTACTTGTATCATCGAGCTCGATGTTGATATATTTGATATCATAAGACACGAGGTTGAGATTTTATTTATCATTCAAATTCTTCAACAATTTTCAACAAAAGAATGAACATTTCTGAAACACAAAACTGCCACTTAGCCTCTTTAGCGGTGATCTCAGTGAGGTATATATATATATTGAGTCATAAACGAGCAATTTAAACAATTACAACCATTATCCAAATTTACAAACTATACAAGGTATCATTATGCAGTAGTCGTTATGGTATATAATGTTTATCGATCATTGAGATCACTCTTAAAGGGGCAGTAGCACGTTTTTTTCACTCAAAAAAGTTGATGAAATGTATTTGAAAAATAATTTCACCAACAGTAAAACATCATTCTCTCTTCGGAAAATAAAGTTTAAAATTAGTGTACATGTTTCGGTAAAGCCATGGGAATCTTTTTTGTAATGCAAAATAATAAATTGTGTTCACAATAAAATGGCCGCCATGCAATTTTTGCTTTATACGCAACAAAGATATTACCACTACAGATAATTGGTTTGTGTAAAAAGATGTTTTACCCTCTAAAGTTAATTTAAATGACATAAACTATCATTATAAATGGGAAATTTGAAAAAATAAATTTTGCAAAAAAACGTGCTATACAGTGCCTTTAAACCTCTTTAGTACTTTACATGAATGTGATAGATGACGAATTTTACATACCCCTATATGAAGACAAACATACAATAACTTTTATTGAAGTATCACTTCCTTAAAAACCGTGACAATTTATTATATAATAATCCATACAATTATTCAACGTAAAATAAAAATTCAAATGTTTTTAAAATGTTATTTTTTACATTTGATATAAAACATATCATAATACCTTCATCCACACTTTATGAACGATGATATTAATAAACGCTGTCATATTCACATGTAGCCATGTCCTATGCTTTATGATATACAACATGATATGATATAGTTCTGAAATGTGCTGAACAGACACTCAGAGAGTGACCCTTTAATTGCATGTAAAAGAATCGATTACAGTACAGAGTGACGTGTGACGTGATGTCACTAGCCTACTATCAACACTAATCAACACGTGATGATACAGATAACATTATCTACATACACTTTTTATATACGCACCAGCACTCGACAACCAACCATTACCGTGTCGTAAGTCATTTCTTTTTCCAATTTATTAACTAGATTGTTTTTTTGTAACTTCATGTTTTTGGTACGTTTTATTTTGGTTGATATGCCTACACATCATTGTCAAATTTGTCACAAACTACGAATAACTCGTGAAAAGCAAAATGCTCGTGAGCCTGATGTGACATGGATCGATATACTGCAAACAGTTTGTACCGTTTTCAATTAAAAGTTCGTTTTCGTGTGCATACATTTGAAATAATTTAAAAGTAGTTTAGTGTATTTTTTTGCAGGACAGATGACTGTGTGTATTTGTTTCTGCATTAGCGAGTCAACAGATCCTGAAGTACTTTAAGTATAACACTAAAAAATATCAATCTAATTCAGACAATATCGCACTTCCAAATTCATCGTGTGAACATTTGCACTGTGTGTCAGACCAAAGGTGAAGTTTAGAGCAAATATGTTGCGCAACAGAGATGAGCGACCAGTTTTCCATATGTGCGAACGAAGTGAGCACTTCGTTCGAAAAAAAAGGAAAACTGGTCGTTCATCTCATCACTTCGTTCGCACATATGGAAAACTGGTCTTTCATCTCTGTTGCGCAACATATTTGCGCTAAACTTCACCTGTGGTCAGACAAGCTTTCGTAAAATCCTCAACGTGTTCATATTGATCAAATTTTCGTTCTATCGTCTAATTCTTTGCTGTTCAAATTCATTTTTCAACCATGTTTGTAAAACAACCATTCTTTCTTTCTATTTGATAATAATACCTTTGAAGAACACACCCTGTCAACTCGATTGAATCTAAATTCCAATTCAATGTATCAGTTGGTTTACAATAATAATAAACACAGTAAAATTGCAATACACTTGTCAGGTGCTTTTTTGCACAACAATTCTCATAAATTTTCTTCAATGAAAATGGTCAATGTTTCATATATTTTATCAAACATCAAATTGCATTATCTGATAAAAAGATTAATGGAATGATCAGTTCTAGCGCACAGTTTTTTGATGAATTCGCCCACCATTTCCATTTACAGAAGAGGTCAAAATAATGGCATAAAATCCCAAATAACGTTATCGTGATTCACAATAAAAATGAACCCAGGTGTGTATTTCATGTGTCTGTTTATCAGCACACCTTCAAGCCAGCTGATTGGACGAGAGAAGCAGAATAACCAGGTGTGACTGCTCATACCCTCTGGTTTGCTCATCACGCGGAGTATTGTCGTGAGTGGAACCTACAGAACATAATCGCCAAACATACCCTGTCTTCATACGTCATTGTCTTTTACCAAGGTCTTGCAAATTTCGATTGTCTGTCTTTCAAAATTTCGCTGTTCAGCTCATCAGGTGAAACATTCGGCCTATGGTATGACATAGCGCCCTATGTCCACCCGTCCTTTAATTCGATTTTTACAGTTAATTTGTCACTAAGGCATAGTAACCGTCATAAATTCATTCATCACAGCCGCAATTGCGGGAGAGCGAGCTCGAGATCGAGAGATGAATGTCATTGATTATCTTCATTATGTATTCTAGAACATCTCCATGTCTCAAGAACGTGAGCGGGAGTTCTTGGCGTCCCTCGAGCTAGTCTGATACCACAAGAGATCTGGAGGATATTATCCCACGTTCTCTATATAAGACAATTATTATGTTTCGTATTAGCATGTATTACTTTATCTACCCAGACTACCCCGATGTCTGAAGAGAGCGCGAATGAGATCCTGGGCTCCCTGGAGCGGGTGGAGATGGAGGTTGAGGACCTGGAGGAGAGACAGGACTACCTGAGCACGAAGAGAGACAAGGTGCAGCAGGAGCTGGAACACATCATGGACAGTGTGCAGGAGGTTCTCAAGCAGAAGAAGGACCAGTTGGTCGACACACTCAACGATGTCTTCACAGCAGAGAAGCAGCGCATTCTCCTCGACATCAGGGACAAACAGGATCTTGTATCAGAGGCCAGAATTGGGCTGTGTAAAATGTCAGACCTGACCCGTACTGGCTCTCAACCCGAGGCTGTCAGTCTTGGTCTCAAGCTTGAGGAGACGTGTCGACAGAGCAGCAGCATTAGGGAGGAGGGAGAAGCAAGGGTTAATGATTTTTACCTAAACGTAGACTTTAATGAAATTATGTCTGTTGTGGAGAACCTAAATGTAGGTGAACTTGTTACTGTTCTCGAGGATACAGGTAAAAGTTTATTAAACACAACCACGTTCTCCTCATCAACATTGAGATCAACTTCGACTTCACCTTCTTTAACCTATCCTCCAGGTGTCGACGATAAGGCTGTGTTGCCACACAACAGTGATGTGATCTACACACGAACGGAAGGGGATGTCTTTAGTCCGAAGCTGAGCGATATAGAAGTTGTCGATGTTGCTGGTATGACCACCGTCATAGTAACGGACAAAGCCAACAAAAGAATCAAGGCGTTTTATGAGAGGGAAGGAAGCCAGTTCTACAGCTCGTATACCTCATCCAATGAACCAAGAGGAATAGCTAAATGTGGCGACTCTAGGATTGCAGTCACCTTCCCGCAAGTTCCATCTATAAAACTCATAAATGTCCTGCCTTATTTGACACGAAAGAGGACCATTAAGACAGAGAAGAGATACCGCGGAATCACAGGTCTTGATGAGAAAAGGTTAGCTGTTGCCACTGAAAACCTAGACCCTGCTGCAATAGAAATCATCGACCTGAATGGGCTCGTACTGAAGTCTTTTGTCATCGTCCGGGGTGGGGAGAGTCTCTTCGTTGCTCCCAGCTACCTCTGCACCTGTCAAGGAGATATCATCGTATCGGACTGCGAGACACAAAGTATCACGGGCCTTTCTCAGGATGGCGTTGTCAGATTCCGGCATGGCCGCAAACAGGGCGGGGAGATCAAACATCCACTAGGGGTGGCTGAGGATAACAACGGAAACATACTGGCTGTTGACTGCGACAATCACAAAGTTATAGAGATTAACAGAGACTATGATGATGTGACGGACATTCTAGATAAAAGAAATGGTTTGCATTCCTCGCATGGGATAGCAGTGGACAGGCAGGGTAGAGTTTACATCGCGGAGTGGAAGGGGACCATCAAGATTTTCAACAACGTTTTAAGCAGTGGAAGGAGCAGGTCGCACTCCATGTGAGAACGTCGAACTCAGTGGGGAAGGAAGTCATAATCCATGTGAAAACGTCGAATGGGGTCGAAAAGTCAGGCCACGCTCCAAATTAAACCGTCGGAGGCAGTGGAACGAACAGTCATGATATGTTACTGAGGCTTCGGTCATCATCATGATCCAGTCATCCTCGGTTACCCAGGGTTTTATATATGCTCCGTTACTCTCCACTATATCACCCATGGGAAATTTTATCAGAGAAATCTGTACTCAAATAACCTGCCCTTGGCAGGCGTGAGCCAATCAAACCTCTACGCAGCTGGGACCTGCGAGCCAATGACAATTCATATCACTTCGTTGCAAAGCACGCGAGGTCATTTTGTTAGCCATCCGTCACCGGTTATCTCCCTTGACCATTTCCGACTTATCGTATTGAGTATTTTCTTTGGCTACTGACTTCGTCACGCCGGCCAAGGGCGGGTAATTTGAGTACAGATTTCGCTGACAGAGTTTCCCATGGATGATATAGTGGAGAGTAACGGAGCATATATAAAACGCTGGGTAACCGAGGATGTGATCCAGTATGGTCACTATCCATCATCATCCATCTCCATCCATCATCACATTCTGCCATTGCCATCATCCGTCGGTCATCATTAATCACCAACCATGACCAACCAATCACCATCAACCATTATCAATCAGTCATCATCATGACCCATCCACCATTATCCACTATCATCACCAACCATCATGGCCCACCACCAACCATCATGGCCCACTGGTCACCATCATGGCCCATCAGTCACCATCTTGGCCCATCAGTCACCATCATCGCCCATTACCAACCATCATGGCCCATCACCAACCATCATCGCCCATCAGTCACCATCATCGCCCATCACCAACCATCATGGCCCATCACCAAACATCCTGTCCCATCACCAAACATCATGGCCCATCAGTCACCGTCATCGCCCATCATCGCCCATCACCAACCATCCTGTCCCATCAGTCACCATCATCGCCCATCACCAACCATCCTGGCCCATCACCAACCATCCTGTCCCATCACCAACCATCATGGCCCATCAGTCACCGTCATCGCCCATCAGTCACCATCATCGCCCATCACCAAACATCCTGTCCCATCACCAACCATCATGGCCCATCAGTCACCGTCATCGCCCATCATCGCCCATCACCAACCATCCTGGCCCATCAGTCACCTTCCATCATCATCCCTCAATATCGATTATCATCCATCCATCTATCCATCCATCTATCCATCCAAATATCCATCCATCTATCCATCCATCTCCATCATCATCATCATCATCATAGTCGGACAAACTGTATCATATATTGTTATCTACACAACAGTACAAAAGTACAGTTCAACATGAGTGCTCATGTAAATATATATATATATATATATATAGATAGTTTCATGCCTACTTCCTTGATGATCAGCCTATCTCCGGGGTTTAAACCAGCTACTGATAGCAAACTATCGATAACATATTACCGACATGATTCACCCTGTATCAACCTGTCGAACATTGTGTAAGTAATTTCAAGAGTTACACTAATTGATTTTCATTTATATTAGATAACTAAGAAGATTGGCAACATTCATGATATATTCGCTCGCCTCTGTAATATGCTGAAGAGCACGCGGATCACCATATTCTGAGATTGAGATTGAGAATGTGATTGAGATTGAGATTGAGAATGTGATTGAGATTGAGATTGAGAATGTGATTGAGATTGAGATTGAGAATGATCATTAATGTGCTCAAGGTTCCTGTAGCTGAGATTCACCAATGCAATGAGAGCAATTTTATTGTACTGTTTATTACACCCACTTGTTCAAAATCTAACTTCCATAGTATGTGTTGGTTCAGTTTGTGGACTCACTATATATATATATATTAATTTTGGATTAATTATGGATGATTTCTACTTCTAAATCCATTATTTTTTTCCATATTTACTACCTGAGAGTTAGACAATATTCCGATTGTGAATTTTATATATATATATATATATATATATATATATATATATATATATATATATATATATATATATATAAAATTCACAATCGGAATTGGTATATATATACCAGACAAGTAAGACTAGAATTTAGTTTATGATACTTAATCATTACTCTACCTTTATCTTTGTCTGTTTATGTATTTAAGTTTTCAGTTCCATATGGGTATTAAGTTTGTCAAGAATAATGACCTTAACGGTATTAAAGGGGCAGTAGCACGTTTTTCGTTGAAATAAGTTGATGAAATGAATTTTGGAAAATAATGACAACAAAAGTAAAATACTCTTCTCTCTTCGGGAAATCAAGTTCAAAATGAGTGTACATGATTCGGTAAAGTCGTGGGAATCGATTTTGTAATTCGAAATAATAAAATGTGTTCACATTAAAAAATGGCAACCATGCAATTTTTGCTTTATACGCAACACCGTTTTTACCACTACGGATAATCGGTTTGTGTAATAAGATATTTTACTCTCTTAAGTAAATATAAATGACATAAACTATCATTTTAAATGGGAAATTTGAAAAATAAAATTTGCAAAAAACGTGCTACAGCCCCTTTAAAGGTTCTTATTTTATACACAGTTACGGTGTAGGACTACGGTTTAGTCAGCTGATAAATACACGCGGAGACTATCTATACACGTTAACCTTGGTTCATATCTTCAGTACTTGTCAACTATAGGGAGATGGTTATCACTGACATATTTTGTATTAGATGTCCGAGACTGTTTTGATTTATAGTTAGAGTTGAATTGTTTATCTAGAAATAAATTTAGACTTTGAAATGTAAGCAAGGTACATGTTCTTAAAGGTACATCCATTGTGTTTCATAAAATTTTATTTTGCTTTTATACGTTCCAACTCACCACATGTGATGTCTACAATACAAATAAATTCACTCAGCTTGCATACATTTTTTTTTATTTATCCCCAATCGCCAAATATATCATAATTACTAGTTTCCAATCAAAATTGAGTAACATCATTATGCATGTGCAGAAACTGAAACTGCACGTCCCATTTATATGCACAGTAGTTTTATACTCTCCCAAAAAAGAAACGCATAACTGATAAGACTTTCTGAGTACGCGTTTTTTGGGGTTTTTTTTGTAAGATATTTACAAAACCGTTTATTTAAAATATGATTTATATGCACGTCCCATTTACATGCACAGTAGTTATAAGGCCTATTAAACATTAGCAACTCAAAATTATCTCTTTGTCTGTTATAAATAAGATTCCAAAATTACGTTTGACTCATTGGCGCGCGCCGCACGCAGTGCATTGTCCAGTTTTCGATCAGAAATCACTACTTTTACCTTCATATCGTCAATATGCTAAGTCTACAATCATCAAAATGGTAGTTTTCGGTAACAGTCGGTACTTCTCGATGAAGTAACACCATTTATAACGTTTCCAATATGTGACCCCCAACAACACAATGGATGTACCTTTAAACCATAGCTGATTTGTTGTACGCATTGGTCTGACAAATACACTTTCATTAAAAAATGACAGACAATAGTATTCTTACTACGTCGAATGTTAAAGTGTTCAGCTGGATCAATTAGTTTAAATTCATCTTAGTGAGTATTCCCTGTCGCAAATCATAACCCTTGGAATATAGTCAAACATGTTATTTTGTCTTAGATTACAAGGCATAAAGAGAGGTTATTGGGGTATGAACGTGTATATTTATTAAAAAAAATTGAAAACTGTTGGAATATTTCTAATCAGATTTTCAATCACAGGATTTCCGTTAGCAAAGATTTGAATAACACAAACATTAAAGATGATTTAGATAAAACGACAGACCATATTACGTGAACCTTACAAATTAAATACAAGTAGTTCTGTGAACTCTTTTTTGCGCGTAATGTCACATGAGTGATGCGTCAAAATTATATGATCGGACGTAATTAAGGTTCAACAGTATCTACAGTTGTTCTAATAATTTACTTTTTTTTTTTAAATTGTTTTATTTATTTCTTATTTTCAATGTTGATAAGCGATTCAAATTGCAATGTTGACTATGTTTTTTTATGTTTGTTTACGGACTTATATGCGGTTTTATAGTTTTAGCATTCACGTTTAAAGGCCAGAGCACCATCCTACTCTGAAACCGAACAACAGTCCACGTGTTTATGTAAATCAAATTGCTTATACAACATATGTTAATTTTATTTAAATGCGCTTTTTATATATAAGAAAATTATTGACTAAAATCTGAAAATAACATCATTGATTTGTTTAATACAAACTGTTCAAATAAAATGAAATGAATACAATCGCATCCTTCTATTTTATATAGTTGCAGACAAGTATTTTAGTCTTAAAATGTCTAGTTGTTTTAGAATGAGACTGCAATGTATATTGGCCCAATGATAGTGTTTTACCACAGGCTGGGGAGAAAATATATACATAGATATAGGTTATAACACTATTACCTATATCTACCTAAATCTATATTTCCTCCCCAGCCTGTGTGTTTTACAAGGACACATTGAACAAGCTTTCACCAATGAAGTTATTTCCTGAACATTTGGAAAACTCATGTACGTGAGCCAACTTTGTTCTTTTACATTTGTGTTCTTTTTCATTGGTGTTCTCTTGAAAATAGTGTGTCTTATCAAGCCATATTGAAAATTACTATTTTCAAACTTCATAAACATTTTCAAAATGATAATTCCATCTCTTTTATCGTATAGTTTTACATAATCAATTGTACGTACACGTTTATACTAACGATGCAACAGTTGATGTTTATACGGTTTTACATAATCAATTGTACGTACACGTTTATACTAACGATGCAACAGTTGATGTTCATACGGTTTTACATAATCAATTGTACGTACACGTTTATACTAACGATGCAACAGCTGGTTTGTTAATTTGGAGGGTAATCGTGCACTTGAACATTACCTGTAAATGTAGGATATTCAACATTGTGCAATGTAGTTGCTGTTATGTAACCGGATCACAGAAGACGTTTTGGATATTGATATGCGGGCTGTCACAAGTTTCTGTGATAATATAGTCGGTGTCGGCGTTCCTATCCTTTCCGGGGCATAAAACTACTCGACCAAATACTACCTCTCTATATCATGTTGATGTATGTTTTCAGGGGTTGAGATTTTGTTCTCCTTTTCTTGTTTCCATGGCAACAATTTGGACTTTGTCTTTTTGAAAAGAAGGGTTTATTTCCGGGACATAACTCTCAAGCATGACCAATCTTCACTAAATTTGGTATACTGTCTATCTTTATCATGTACGTGTATCTTTTGGGGATTTGATGTTTCTCCTTTTTTTGTTTCCATGGCAACAATTTGGACTTTTTGAGTAGGGCTAGTGTTTGGAGCATACTTCTAAAAAAAGAATAAAGTGAATTGAGGAGAAGGGTACACATCTATTTTTTCGAATAAAAACACGTTCTACGTGAATTGGCAATTTCTCAGATGACTGTTTCAAATTGTAGAACCACAGACTAGGAAGGAAACACACCACAAGGCTTACTGGAGCGAGTGGAGATGGAGGTGGAGGACCCGCAGGAGAGACTGGACTACCTGAGCACGAAGAGAGACAAGGTGCAGCAGGAGCTGGAACACATCATGGACAGCGTGCAGGAGGTTCTCAAGCAGAAGAAGGACCAGTTGGTCGACACACTCAACGATGTCTTCACAGCAGAGAAGCAGCGCATTCTCCTCGACATCAGGGACAAACAGACGCTGGCCTCCCAAGGTAAAACCATCAGTGAGTCGACTCGGCCATCAGAAGGATCATCAGAAGTTGGAAGTAGTGATTCTACTTCGACATCAAATGATCAGATACTTATCAACGATCAAGAAGGTATTCGTCTTGCGTTCAAAGATTTTATTTTGGATGTTTCCGCAGACGATGTAGCTGCTTCGGTGATGAATATTCCTTTTGGAGGTGTGCATGTTATTCACGAAGAGGTCGTTTTGGCTGAAGGAAGATGTGTGAAGGAAGATAAATCTAGACTTAATCCGTTTCTGAAATGTCAGAAGGGTAAAACTATAAACACACGGGTTGATGGAGACAAGTTCGAACCTAAACTTAACGATATCACTGTTGTTGAAGCAGGGATGTCTCTGGCTGTTGTGGTGACAGATAGAGCAAATTTCTGTCTAAAATCCTTTTACAAAATTGGAGACCTTTCGTCTTACAGTATTCAACGGTTTTCGGAAGAACCTCGAGGTATCGCGAGACTTGATGACATTCAAGTTGGTGTCACATTCCCACAAGCATTGTGCATACGGGTATTCAAGGTGACGCCGCTGTTGACGGAAGTGAAGAAACTAAAGACAAAGAAGGGATATCGAGGCATCGCGAGATGTGGCTATGACAAATTTGCAGTGAGCACATTCAACAGCTTCCCAGCCTCCGTGGACATAATAAACATGCGTGGCAAGGTTGTGCGCTCCATTATGACATTTTCGGATGGAGAACAGCTGTTTCACTCCCCCTTCTATATCTGCGCGGCTCTCGGACGTATCATTGTGTCCGACTGCCATCAAAAATCCATTACATGCGTTTTGGAAACAGGGGAGGTGATTTTCCAAATCAAGCACCTAAACACGGCCCTCTGTTTCCCTCTGGGAGTAACGACAGACAAGTCCGGGGACGTGTTAGTGATCGACTGCGACAGCCACAGCGTTCACAAGGTGAATCCAGACCTCAGTTGTTCAGAAGTTCTTCTCGGACGGGATGACGGGATTGAAGGGCCGTATGGAATCAGCCTTGATACTTATGGAACCATATATATAGCTCAGTGGAATGGCAAGATACAGATCTTCAATTGAGTTAATCAGTTACTGTTTTGAGCGAAGTGAAACATCAAATATATACCTTTTTTTAGTTTTGTTCCAAACTTATATATATCAGGCATTGCCTTCTCCGAGGCATTCGCGAGATCATTCAAAAGAAAGAAAATGGCCTCATTTATAATTAATCCAACCTTTCCACTTGTCTGAAGTCATCCGATCAAACAACCAACCGTGATTACTAAAAACATCCAAGTTCATGGCATCTGCACATAATGGCGTAAATCAGATGAGTTTAATATCATAAATATAATAAGGAAACGTATCAACTTCTGTTTCCTTAATCGTCATAACTTTCAAGATGTCGCTTTAAAAATGAACCCTGTCTGATCTGTGTGCAATACTACCTTCTGAAAATAGTCAGTATATAATGTAAATTAATCCATACATGGACTTCCTGGGAATAAAAGAAATGAAAAATGTGTTCCTTATTCATATTGTTGTTGAAAATAAGAGTCTTTTTAATATATATATTGATTGAAACATATTTTATTCATTCAAGAAATGGATTGGGCACAAGTTATCCAACTTAGAAAAGCCCTCTCCAGATAATTACATGATTCTTCTCACAACAATATGCAACAAGAGACGGACAGGCAGTCAGGGTATGTACAAGAGAAGTCAGAGAAAACGTTTAGTTTGAGAAATGTAGATATGTACAAATTTGAAAACTTTCTGATTTTCACAAATAGAGAGACCTGCATTGTGATGTAAAAGAAGACTGATATTAATTAAAGCTCTGTTTCTGTCAATATTATCAAATGAAATAAACATATTTTGTCTTTGAGTAATATACAAAAGACATTCAAGGAAGTACTGAAATACATTTTCACAGTTGTTGCCATATTGACAACATGCATTATTTCTTACACTTATTTTAAATAAATCATAATTAAATGAGCTCTTCATATATCTTAGTCTTGTGTGCAAGATTTTTAGTTTTCTAATTCCGTAAGAAAAGTATACAGGTGCACATTTTACTTTGACTTGAATATTGGATTTAAATGAGGCGACAGAATCACAGTCTCTTTTTGTTAAAGGAATGTTGTTCCATAATTTAATTGAGGATGGAATAAACGATGATATTGAGTTCTTGAGTCGTGTATAAGGTTGGCTATAATTATTGAAATTTATTAATGATCCATATCGTGTCATGTAGCCCACTAAAGGCGGGAGTAAATCCTGAAGAAAAGCTGGCGCAAGGCCTTTCTGTATTTTATAAAATAAGGTTTTACATCTCCTTCTTCGTTCTGAAAGAAAATCCCAACCTGTTTCGTAGTATAAAGAACTCGCAGAGGCATATCTTGGAAGACCAGTTACTATTCGGGCTGCTTCAAGTTGAAGTTTTTCTAATTTATCAGCTTGTTCAATCAAACATCCATCCCATACTTCACATGCATACTCAAAGTCTTATAAACACAGTATATATTTTAGAAAGTGTTGTTCTATTAAGTAGAAACTTTAATTTCCGAAATGCTCCTATCATTTTTTAGGTCTTTTTGACAATGTGTTCAATATGATGGTGCCAACTCCCATTAGATGAATATGTTAAACTCAAATGCTTATGACAATTAACTGTTTTAATACCGCAGCCGTCAAATTTCAAGTTAAAGATAATATCATCTCTCTGTTTTTTCGACGTTAATTCGTTTATTCATTTAGACAATACTTTCAAGTCCGCAAAACACAAACGATTATTTCGAAGCGTCACCTACTTATCAAGATATTGCCATTCAAAGAGAGTAAAATTGGCCGGCTAATTATCTCAGTCTTGAAACAGTTTTCCCGCGGCCCCTCAGTGTAGCATAAAGATCGTTAGCGATGTGACGTCATACACAGGAGTTGCTTAATGAAATCCTTAGGCGATTTGTCGATTTTCGTTGATAATTCGTTTAAAACATAAAAAGAACGTTTTGACATTACAAGTTTCCGATAGAATGGGTATTTGTGCGTCCGTTAGAAGTAATGTCGGAGTTTTAGGAGCATTTTTCGATATTCAATCGCTGATTTTAAATTTGTTCTTTTCCCAATCGAGTGGAGTGTTATGTTATCTTATAAGCTACAATATGTTTTGAAATGAAGAACTGACAATTCAAAAATTCAAAAAAAGATCATGCAATTTTTTAAATTATAAACGCCATTATTAGTTATTTTTTTTGTTGTGCTTGATTTTGTGTTTGAAGAGGCCTATAGCTTGAAATCTACTGCGTCAATACTTCTCATGGTGACTTTATTTTGCTAATAGAATAGTTGCATTACAACTAAGAAATTCCTATAATTTTCCTCAATGTTACTGGTTTACACTTTTTAGAAGAACATATTCGGGATATCTTTAAATCTTTAGTCGTGTACATTTACAATTACTTAGATTCAGTGTAATACCACTACCATTTTCCTAGCTTGTTATATAAAAGGCCTTGCATTTTATATTACATGTAGTTTTTTATGGTCAATTCATGTGTTTGTGGAAATAAAATAATGTTTAAATCACTTCGGATAAAAATATTGAAAATGTAGCTTTCCCAATTTTAAATGAAAGTATTGGAACTGTAGAACTTTGATCAACTCACCATGGCCGTGTGTACGTGTGTTGTTTGGTTCGCAATTTCAAAAATATTACCCCGGCTATAGTTCAGTCGTGTAGATTTCCCCTCTTATTTAATATTTATCTAAGTTAGAGTGTCAATAACGCAACTACATCGCTTATTACATATCGCTACATTGATAAACAAAAATACTTAAAATATATTTTGTTATTGTGCATAAGGACGAATGTGAAAACAAAAATTATTCAATGAGTTGTTAGGTTTGGAATTGAGTTTGTTAATGTTTTTAGATTCTGGCCAGGAGGTCCGAATCTTTGAGATAAGTGCCTAATGCTTGGAAGGTGTTTTGGTTATTTTTTGGATTTAATATTAGATTAATGTTTTGTGGTGGGATGTTGTTGGCCCTAAAAGTTAGGTTGAGTATTTGGCGGAAGGCCGCATACTGTGGGCATTCTATGAGAATGTGGTGGATTGTTTCTGCTTGCGGGCAGTGTGGGCATGTGGGTGAAGCTTTTAGTTTGATTTTATGGAGATGGGAATTTAGTGTAGTGTGCCCCGTTTGGAGCTTAAATATTGCCCTATCAATATTTTTGTTTTTGGAGTAAATTTTTTGTTTGCTTAGTGGTTTAGGGAGAATTTGTTTGGTATGGTGAGCATTTGTGGAGTTTGAATATTGCTTGTGCCATGCCTGCTTTACATAAGATTTTGAAAGGCTTTTTGCCTCTTGTTTCGAATGGTGAAAAGGAAGTGAATTTGGAAGTTTAAGGCCCTCCTTTGCTGCTTTGTCGGCTTTTTCGTTGCCAAATATTCCGACATGGGCTGGTACCCATAGGAGTTTTACTGCCTTGCCCTGATTGTTAAGAGATTGGATGGTATGAAGAATTTGGGAAATTAAACCAGGACGGTTTTTGGTAGATTTGTTTTTGAGTGCTTCTAAAGCACTGAGTGAGTCCAAAAGGATGAGAATTTTGTCCTGGTTTTTAAAATTGTGATGGCTTAAGGCAATTGCGATGACATAAGCTCAGCAGTGTAGACCGATTGGTCGTTGGGAAGCCTATTGGAGTATGAAGAAGGTTGTGGATGTTGGAAATGTATGCCTACACCTTTTGTGCGTGCTTCCGGGTCCTTGGACCCTTCTGTGTAAATGTGACACCAGTCGGGCCAGTGTTCCTGTATATAGTGAAGTGCGGTTGTTTGCGCGAGTTGAGGGTTTTGTTTAGAAGTTATTTTGCTGAGATGGAGATTTATTTGGGAGACGGAAGTGGGGGGGATAGGGTGAAGCACTGTACAATTTGTGGGGAGTTTAATATGGCCCATCTCAGCTTGGGATATAAGAGAATTTACGCGATGAGAGATGGGTGCGCGGAGTGGGTATTTATTGAATAAAGCTTTAAAGAATTTAGAGGGTATGCTGCTAAGCATATCCCTTATAAGAGGGTCCTCTGAAGTTCCAGCCCAGAAGTTTAAGGTGAGTTGGTCCCGTCTCGTTGCGAGGGGAATTTCACCAGTTAGGGCTTGGAGTGCTTCGAGTGAGGTGCCCTTTTGAGTGCGAGTGGCTAATTTTAATGCCTGATATTGGATAGAGTTAAGGGTGTTGATAAGAGTAGGTTTTAGGGTATTGTAGATAGGAGCGCCGTAGTCCAATTTGGACCTTATTAGGGAGGTATAGAGTTGGAGTAAGGTTTGCCTATTTGCTCCCCAGCCTGTGCCGGAGATTGCTCTCATGACATTAGGGTCTTTCGAGCATGTAAGTTTAAGGTCTTTGACATGAGCTTCCCAGGTGAGATGCTCGTCAAAGATTAGCCCTAAAAATTTAGTTTGTTTTTGGAAGTTTATTTTGTTATTTTTTAGGTAAAGATTGGGGGCGATAGGGCGCATATTTTTATGTTTAAATACTACCCCTATGGTTTTTTCCGCATTTAGTTTAAAGTCCCATTTGTCGGCCCATTGGTCGACTTTATTTAGTGCGGATTGGAGTAAGGTGGTAGAAGTATGGAGGTTGTTACAACGTGCCCATAGGGCACCATCGTCTGCAAATTTGGAGGTGTTTATTTTTGGTGAGATGCCTTCGAAAAGGTCATCCACCATGATATTGAATAAAGTGGGGCTAATGATGCTGCCTTGTGGGGTGCCATTTTCCAAAAGAAATTTTTCAGATGTTTGGTTTTCGACCCCGACAGTTATTTGCCTATTGTGTAGGAAATCCTGGATGTAATTAATTATGTTGCCCGAAAGGCCTTTTTTAGTTAATTTTTGGATGAGGCCGTTATGCCACACCATATCAAAAGCTTTGGAAAAATCCAGGAAGATTGCGAGTGTATAGTGCTTTTTGTTTTGGCCTACTTTAATATCTTGCTCTAGACGAGCAAGATTGTTTAAGGTAGAACGACCCGGAGTGAAGCCACTCTGGTCGTTGTTTAAGGGATTGGTGTTTAGGTGTGCTTGGAGGCGATGTTTTACCATCGATTCCATTACTTTACAGAGGTTTGAGGTTAGGGAGATGGGCCTATAGGAATTGGGGTCCCCGAAGGGGATGGATTGTTTGGCAGCATTTATGATAGCATTAGTGAAGTTATTGGAAAAGGTTTCGGGGTCTTTATTTTCAAGGTCTGCTGGGTTTAGTTGGTTGCAAAGTGCATTGAATTTATCCAAGTCAGCCTTGTTGTAATGGAATTTAGGGTTTTTGGGGCAATTTTCAACGTTTGAATTATTTGGTGGTAAGAAATTATTAAGGGTAATAAGTATGGGAAAATGGTCACTTCCCCACGGATCATCATATACCTGCCACTCGGTATTACTAGCGATGTCCGGGGTAGTGATAGTTAAATCGATAGCGGACATAGTGTCCCTATAGCTATCGTACCTAGTTGGAATGTTAGAGTTGTGGATTACATAGTCGTTATTTATGATCCAATCGGCAATTAGTTTGCCGTTGGTATCGACCTTATCATTTACTCCCCAATTCGGGTGGTGGCTATTGAAATCGCCCAAGTACATGGAACGATCGGGAGCTGAATTTTGTAGGACCTGAAGGTCCTCTCTTTGGAAAGGTAAACCTGGTTTATTGTATAAGTTAAATATATTTAAGTTTTGGTTGTTATATTTAATAGTTACGGCATGCGCCTCTAATGAATTTAAATCTAGGTTTAGAGTAGAAAAGTTTAGTTGTTCCTGAATAAAAATAGCTAGGCCTCCTGAGGAGCGACCGGGATTGGGTTTGGGCCGATCGTCCCTGAGCGTTTTATATCCTGGAATATTAAAATTTGACCTAGGGCCGAAATGGGTTTCCTGAATGGTAATTATATGGGGGTTTAATTTGTTTAGTTTTATTAAAGCTTTAAGCTCATGGCCGTGTGCCGAGAGGCCATTAGCATTCCATTGGAGAATTTGCATGAATGAAAAAAGTAGGAAAAAATAGTAAAGGTAGATAAAGATGGTATTTATTTTGAGCTGCATTATTGGTTTAAGGAAAGAGTTAATTATTTTGTATTGTTGGGTATTTATTTAGTGCTTAAATTTATTGAGGTAGATAGAGAAAGTTTGGAAGTTACATGTGATGAGGTTGGCTTTTGAGGCCATGTTGTGTAGTTTGCGTAGGTTAATGCCCGAGGATGTGAGCGCGAGGGATATAAAAGCCACGAGGTGAAGGGTTTGCTTGGTGTTGATGTGATGTGATGCGGGGGGTCTTGGTTTAGGGTTTTTAGAAGTAAGGAAGAATGGGGATTTGGTACGGGATTTAGAGGAGGTGTTGCGGCGGGTTTGTGGGTGGGTTGGGGCAGGTTCGGGGAGAGGGGAGAAGGGTTGTGCTGGGATGGGTTGAGGGAGAGGTGAGGTTTTTTGGGAGGATGGAGGGTTTTCATGCTTGGATTTAGAGGTGGGAGTGGGCAGAGGGGTATCGGGGAGAGGCATGCGAGTGGGAGAGAGGGGTTGGTTAGGAGAGGTTGGAGCTTCCGTGTCCATGGACTCGGTTTGGTTATGGTGAGGAGTTGGGGAGGAGTTGTTAGGTTGGGATGTGCCGTTGTCCATGAAGGAGACATCGGTGAGAGGTTTGTGGTTAAGGAAAAGAGCAGTGCGAGCAGAGAGAGGGCGGCGAGAGGTGTTTTGTTGGCGAGAGGGCCGGAAGGGTTTAGAGGTGCGACGGGGGGTAGAGATGGAATTGGTAGGATGGATTGGTGCTAGGGGTTGGGCAGTTGGAGCAGGTGGATGTTGGACTGGAGGGTTGGGTTGGGCCGGAGGGTGGGGTAAGGGCTGGGCTTGTGGTGGGTGGGTTGAGTGTGATGGATGCGTGCCTGCGGTGTTGTTGTCTTGTTTGTATTTGTGAGGGTTGGCTGCCATTTTGTGTTTTCGGTACGTCGGACAGGAGTTGTGAAGAGTCATATGATCATGTGACTTGCAGTCCAAACAGTACCTGGTGCAGGAAGGATTGGCATCCTTTCCGCCACAGGCCTGGTCGCCACATGTCATACATCTCTTCTTACCCCTGCAGGTTGCAGCCGTATGAGAGTTATATTTGAGGCATTGTGTTCAGTATGTGATTGGCCTATCCATGGGTTCTATTGTACGGATGCATGCGCCGAAGAAGATAGATTTTGGTAGTTTGGAGGTTTCGTAAGTTAGAATTACTTTTGGCGTGTTTATTTTCCTACCACTTGGAAGCGTTTTGGTGTTGCGCCGAGAAGATTTAATTTTGACAGGGTTTTCCGATCGGTTTGCTTCCTCCTGGTAGGCTTGTAGATCTTCTTCCAATGAGGAGAAGTTGATTACGCCACGTGATTCCTTGAGCCAAATTGGAATCTCTAATTTAATGTTTTGCCCTGCAATTTTGGTGAGTTTAAGGGCTTTACGGGCAATTTCGGAATGTTTAAATTTAATTAAATAGCCCTTACCTACTGTTTTGAGTTGTGTGTAGAGATATCTCTGACTATGGAGAACGGAGCCGATCCTTTCACGGCTTACCAGCGTTGTGAGCTGGTGTCCAACATTAGCAGCGAATATCATGTATTTGAGTATGAGTGTGCTGGGTGTTGTGTTTGGAAAGTGGTGAGATGTATTTGCTGCGCTTGTTGTGTTGATAGGTGAGTGGTGGTGAGAAGTAATGGATGCGCTTCTTGTTGTTTCAGCAGATTGCTGAGCGGCCGGCGGTGTGTTGGATGTGCGCTTGCGTTTGTTGATTGGATATACGAAATCCTTAGTAGGGTTTTGCGGTATGAGAGTTTGTTGTTTGAGATTTGGAAATTCCTTCTCGATGAGGATATTTGCATTTTGGGTTTTTGAATTTGGAATATTTTCAAAAATATTAACTGAAAGATCGGAAAAGGTGGATTTGTTTGAATATGATGCACGGTTATTTAGCGGAAGTGTGAAAGATGGGCGAGATTTAGTTTGGTCCATTGCCTCCAAGTAGGTTGGACGTAAGATGGGGAAAAGGTAATGGGGTACTTACAGGTTTTAGAAGAGGGTTGAAGGTGAAGTCCGGGCTGGACTTCCTTGTGGATTGGCGAGGGTAGCGAGGTGGTGTAGATTCGTGGAGAGCTCCGAGGAGAGGTGTTGACAGCTCGGCGAATCAACTGTCTTTCAACTGAGGGGGTGTCTGTAGTACGTTTTACGGGGCGTGTATATATGTAAATTTTTGTATAATGACAAAGGTAAATATGTTATTTAGGCAGTTATGTAAGGCTTATTCTAGTGAATTCTATCATTAGACGCCAAGCGGCTCCTGTGTATTACGTCACAAGGCATAGCACGCGGAATTCGCTCTCTGTTAAAGTTTTATGAGGCGTAATTGAGCGGTGTTCTAAAAAGGCGTTATAAAAGGTGTTTATTGGTTGAATTGACAAATATCAAGTGGAATCCTCGTCATCTTGGAATATGCTTGAATAAAAACCGGAAAGTGATATGGTCGGGGTTTATGGATCTTTAGTGTCTTGATCGTTATCTTTCAATGTAAATAACATAGCCTCTGTTTTCTCGGGATTATAAGAAATTAACCAGTCGTTTGCCCAATTGCTTAAAAGTTCTAGATTTTCATTCATAACTCCTTCCATCAATTGTTTTTCCTTTGATATGGTCCCAAGCGAAGTATCATCGGCGAAAAGCCGGCTTATACAATATAGTTTATCTGCTATCTCATTTACATACACAATAAAGAGAAAGGGGCCTAAAACTGATCCCTTTGGGAACTCCTGCCTTCAACACTATTGGCTTAGATAACGCCACATGAACAAAAACTGCTTGATTGCGATCGCTTACAAAACTATAAAACCAATCAAGCAGCTTTCCTTGTACTCCATACATCTGCAATTTAAGCATAAGCCCTCTACTATATCAAATGCCTTTGATACATCACAAAATACCATACAATAATATTCCTAAGAACAGGAAGATTTTCTGGATAACAACTTCTTTAATGTGAAAATACACGACGTTTCGGAGTACATACTCACTCCTTCATCAGGTGGAATGTCACATTCCACCTGATGAAGGAGTGAGTATGTACTCCGAAACGTCGTGTATTTTCACATTAAAGAAGTTGTTATACAGAAAATCTTCCTGTTCTTATGTATATCACTTCTAAATGCCCTTCAAAGACCTAATAATATTCCTTGTTATCAAGCGAAGTACAAATTTGATTATATATTTCTACAAGTTTTTGTACAATTGAATGACCTCTGCGGAAACCACACTGATATTTGTATAACGAATTGTTTGACACAAAATAATTATAAACATGCTTAAATACCACTCTTTCAAACAGTTTACCAACACAACTAATAAGCGAAATCGGGCGATAATTAGATACAAGTGAATGATCACCTTTCTTAAATAAAGGCATAACATTTGCATACGTCCATTGGCTAGGATATACACAAAAATCAAGAGACATGTTAAACAATATACATAGGACTGAGCTTATAGAGTTAACCGTTTTTCTCAGTAACTGATGACTTATTTGGTCTGGTCCAGCAGCCTTCTTAAGAATTAAACATTTAATGACATCTGAAACTTCTTTCTCTTCTATTTTGATGATTTCTAATGTAGCATCTGTACGCTTGGCGAACTGTGGTAGATCAGTACTATCTGCATCTTTCAGATTAGATATTGACTCGAAATATTCATTTAACATGTTTAATAGCTTTATCAACATCAGAAAATGTTGATGTACATCTGTACGTCTTTATCAAACTGCGCAACATTTTCCATAGAGTTCAAGTAGAAATTCATCAAGGTTCGAATAAAAATGTTCTTTCGCATAACATTTCATGTTGTTAACTTTATTACGCTGTTTTTTGTACTTTATAGCGTCAGAGTCATTCTGAGTTCTCTTTGCCTTTTTCTTAGTCGATCCCGCTTCCTACTTTCACGACGAATATTTGAGTCATACCAGGGTTTGTCATTAGGTCTAATTTTCACAGTTTTAGAAGGAATGCATTGTTTGACATAAGTATTAGAACGTTCATAAAATACACAGCAAGCATCGTCAACATCGGAACAGTCGCTAAACATTGATAACCAATCTGTATCGTAAATAAGTCCATTCAGCTTTTTATAATCACCATCTATGTAACACAAAACCTTTCTAGGATATGCAATCTTAGTTGACATATACACGTCAATGCTGACAAATGTGCCTTTGTGATCACTTATAGTTCTATCAAACTCAACAACACCACTTTCTACAATGTCAACTTCATCACTGACTTTTATGCTAGAAGTGTGCTGGTTGTCTTGGTTACCCTTGTTGGTTCTGTTATGATGTTGCACAAGATATTTCTCAGTAGGATGTCTGTTAAATTCAGTTTGGAGAGGGAAAGTAGATTTTCATTTAGATCCCCGACAATGGTAATCTTATTTGAAATATCTAAAGCACCATCAATACGTGTCATATCTACCCCAAAAGTTGGCTGTATTACTTTCAGGTCTGTATGCTGTGCATAATATCAAAGGTTTTTGAGGAAGAAAAATCTTAACCCATATCGACTCATCATATATATTTTCGAGATCATGGAGTCTTTCAAATGATAACTGTTGAGAAATATATATCATTACACCTCCCCAAAACGCAGTTCTGTCTCTACGTATTGGGTCGTGAAAGTTTACCAATGCTTATGTTTCATTATCTACATTTAATGCTCTCCGACTTATCTTTGGAAATCCGGTCGAGTCCGAAGTTTGTAGCGACAATAAAAGTGTCGCGACTAACATTTTTTTACAAACAAATTTCATTATTTAAATGCCTTGCATGAGTTCTCTGGAAATTTTCAGGTTAAAATTATTTTTTTCATTGGAATTTTTTATTTCCAATGGAAATTTTTGTTTTCAATGGAATTTTACCAATGGAATTTTTTTTTCCATTGGAATTTTTTTTTTCCAATGGAATTTTTTTTTTTTCAATGGAATTTTTTTTCAAATGTGGAAAAAGCCGGTGGGATTAGTCATTGAAGGCAGTTTTCATAATAATGAATTTATGAAATATAATAATGTTTTTTTTTTTTAATTTGGTGGAGTTTTCAATGAAATGTTGATTTTAATAACATATATTGAGTTAGATGAAATATTGATTTTGAAAAAAATATAATGTTTGTGAATTGTTGACTTTTGAAATATTTATTCACTTTTGTGATAGTTTTACTTTAATAAAATGTAGAGTTTGTAAAAAATATTTTGAATCTAGTGAAATGTTGACTTTGAAAATATTCATTGACTTTTGTGAAAGTTTAATTTAAATAAAAGGTTGACTTTGAAAAAGATTTTTTTAATTTAGTGAAATGTTGACTTTGATCACATATTGACTTTGGTGAAAGGATGACTTTGAAAATATTTATTGACTTTTGTGAAAGTTTAACTTATATAAAATGTTGACTTTGAAAATGATATTTTGAATTAAGTGAAATATTGACTTTGATCAGGTATTGACTTTGATTAAATGTTGACTTTGGAAATAATTATTGCCTTTTGTGATAGCTGAATTTAAATAAAATGTTGACTTTAAAAAAAAAAATTTTTAATTTAGTGAAATATTGACATTGATCACATATTGACTTTAGTGAAATGATGACTTTGAAAATATTTATTGACTTTTGTGAAAGTTTAACTTAAATAAAATGTAAACTTTGAAAAATATATTTTGAATTAAGTGAAATATCAATAAATAATAGTGCATATTTATATTGCGCTTAAATCCACGCTCGAAAGCATGCTCATGGCGCTACAATTAAAAGTACAATCCAGAAAAGCTGTTGTCTATGGGCCATAGAACTGGGTGAAGAGGTGTGTCTTCAGATGGCTTTTAAAGGAATCCAGTGTAGGGCAAAGCTTTAGGTCGAGGGGTAATGAGTGTTGTAACCAGGTTAAGATAGTTCATTTTACGCCATTTTGAATAATTAATGAGCATGCACCTGGTCTTTTTTAATCCTTCTATTGTTAAAGAACAATGGCCTTTTGAATTAAGGAGTATAATGGCCTTGCTAAGTGAGGCACACCTGTGATGCAGGTGTGGCGTGCACCTGGCATGGTTAAGTGAGGAACACCTGGCCCTTTGAAAACGATGCACACCTGTGATGCAGGTATGGTGTGCACCTGGCCCTTTGAAACGAGGCACACCTGTGATGCAGGTGTGTTGTGCACCTGGTCTGACACCCATGTGGTCTATAGATAATAGCCCTTTGAAACGAGGCACATCTGACACCTGGTCTGACACCCATGTGGTCTATAGATAATAGCCCTTTGAAGCGAATCACACCTGACACCTGGCCTGTGACTCAATGTATTTGAAAGACATTATAATCCCCCAACTCTCTCAGTTGAGGAATCATTCTCAGTTGACTCTTGAGAAGTGTGGAACTCTCATATGCTCTTGACTTTACTCGTGTTGTTGGCAGTTTACCTCGAAGATAGAAAATGGAAGCAGTACCCCAGGATCTCATGCCAAAGTATGGACTGCCAGTGCAATGTTTGTAATGTAATCCTGGAGACTGGATGAATTGGTGAAACATTCCACTGCAAGATACACTATTACTATACAGGTGTGTTTTATTTAGCTCGGACAACATGGATGTCTGTGGGTATCTTGATGAGACTGTTGTTGCAGATGGTAGTGGTGGATTACCCAGTAAGACGGATTACACCTCTTTTGAGAAGAGACTGGATTCCTTTAAAGACTGGCCAATTCAGATGAAGCAAAATCCCAGAGACTTGGCTCATGCTGGACTCTATTATCAGAATCGTGGGGACTTGTGTATTTGTTTTAAATGTGGTATTCGTCTCAAGGAATGGATGCCTACTGACGACCCCTGGATTGAACATAAGTGGTCTCCTGACTGTGACTACCTACGGATGGTTGGTATAGTAGAGAGAAAGACAACCCAACAACAGAGGAATCAACCCTACATGAACACTAATAAACCATTCAGCTTTAGGCCAAGTCCAGGATTTTAACATGATCAACAGTCTGTCACTAGAAATATTGGATTGTATATGTAAATATTTATCTTGTATATTTCTATGCATTATGAATAAACCTGTTTGAGTTTACAATATGTGTCTGTGATTTATAGATTGTCATACAGAGTCATACTGAGTCCCATTAGAATTTGAGTGCATATAGAGAGAGACTATAGACATTTATATAAAGACCAAAGATTTCAAACTAGCTTCATTTGTCAGTAGACTAGTGACAGTGACACTTAACTGCTTCTGGATGTGAAGAGTATTGAACATAGAACATTTCTTAGTTCACATCCACACAGAAATCATGAACAGTCGATACTGGAAACCTTATCTGGATGATCCTGACAAATGGACCAAGTATTACTATTTACAAGCAAAGGGATACCCCAACCCTTTTACAAACATGGATGATTATGTGATCTATTATGAGGAGTATCAAGGGATCAAGATAGATTTGCCTGGTTTGAATGGTAGCAAGTCCTCTTCAACAACTCCTGAGATTGTTCTTACCTCTCCAACACAACAAGTTGTTGAACAGGCAAAAGCACGCTTGTCAAAGAAGAAAAGATCCTCACAAAAAGGCAAAGGGGTAAAACGACTAAAAACAGGGTTTTAACACTATAACCACCACCACCACCACCACCATCACCACCACCACCACCACATATACCACCACCACCACCACCACCACCACCACCACCACCACCACCACCACCACCACATATACCACCACCACCATCACCACCACCACCACCACCACCACCACATATACCACCAACACCACACCACCACCACCACACACACACACCACCACCACCACCAACACCACCACACACACCACCACCACCACCACCACACACACCACCATCTCCACCACCACCACCACACACACCACCACCACCACCACCACCACCACCACCACCACACACAACACCACCACCACCACCACCACACACACACACACACACACACCACCACCACCACCACACACACCCACTGGGAGAACAGAAGCTATTTATTACCTTTACAAATATTTATTATTTTGTAAATATCATCTTTAATAGATATTTAATCTTTGTAAATATCATCTTTAATCTGTATTAAATATTTGTAAATATTATTAAATATTTGTAAATATTATTAAATATTTGTAAATATCATCTTTAATCTTTATTAAATATTTGTAAATATCATCTTTAATCTGTTTTAAATATTTGTATATATCATCTTTAATAATGTTGTAAAGGTTTGTAAATATCATCTCTAATCATGCTGTAAGTCTGTTAATAGCATCTTAATGTATGTAGTAATTAGTGAAGGTGACATTTACCATGGGGGATGGGTGAGTGGGGAGAGTCTGCGTGGGGGTAGGGGTTAGGATGGAGGTGTGGGTTGGGATTTTGGCTTTTGGGGTAAGTTTTTTTTGGGGTCGGGGTCGGGGTCGGGGTCGGCGGACTGCAGGGATTGGAGGGGAGGGGGGGGGGGTGTCTGTTGGTTAGGGGTTGGAGGTTTGGGGTGACTTATGTGGACTGAATAGAGAGTGAGGGTAAGAAGAGGGAGTGTATGTTGGAAGTGAGGGTGGTTAAGTTGTGAAGTAGGGTGACTGGGGTTTCGTTGTGGTTGGCGTTTGTGTGTTGGGTGGGGCAGGGGATACCATTTTTCTGTGTTGAGCTGGAGGGCGAGAGGCATGAGTGCGCGTGTGTCTGTAGGGATGGGGTTGGGCGGCAGGCGTTGCCTGTGTTGAGTTGGGTGTGATAGGCGAGTGCATTTGTATGTATGTTTGAGGGGGTAAAACTGGCGAGGTGGGTGGCTGCCGAGTTGGGGATTGCGGGTGTTGACTGTGTATAACTGGAGGGTGATGGGAGGTAGCTTTGTGTTAGAGTAAGTTGTGGCGGGCGTTGCCTGTGTTGAGTTGGAAGGTTGGAGGGGAGTGCATGTGTATGTATGTTTGCGAATGTAGACTGTATAACTGGAGGATGGGATGGTGTAAGTGCGTGTACATTAGCCAGGATAGTAGCCGTTGATTGTGGGTCAATTGGGGTTGTGGTATATGGTACTTGACAGGTTTAGGAGTGCGTATTTGAACAGTGGTTGAATTTCATTGTAGCTGTACATGTAGTGGCACAGTTTTTAATCTGCCCTAATGTTAGGAGTTGTGAAGAGGTCGATCTAGGGTGGGTGATAAAATGATAGGTGAAGATGGGAGCTGGGGATAGTCAGTAATGAATATAGTGAGTGACTGGGGGGTTTGGAGAATGGATCGACTCGGCCTATGGTGCAGATGAGGATGTAAGATGACTAAGGCAGGTTGGATATGGGGAATTTGATGAAGGGAGAATGCCAGTCACGGGATATACTGGGAGCTGGGGATACATGTGCCTAGCCGTAGACACAGGTGTGAGAGCTTAAATGTATATGCTGAGAACATAGACAATGACTAAGACATAAAATGTAACACATGAATGGTTTGTTTAGCGTATAGTTGTATTCAGTGAAACTTATAGTTGATTATGGGTGTGACACGTGATTCAACAGTTATATCAGGGTCAAAAGACAGTAAAACATAGTCATAGTCAAGATGTTTCATAGATTTAGCGATCAATGTTCCGGTTTCAAACATCATTTTAATTTCGAAAGTGCTACATTGCTTTCTTGTATAATTTCAAAGATTACAGACGCATGCTAGATTTATTATACAAATACGTATAAAAGCTTGAAATATAGTAAATGTTATTAGTCTTAACATAGGAAGATTAATGATTATTATTATTAACCATAAATATGGTCTTTTCATACTATTTTCCTCGTTTTATGCGTGAATGGTTGTATAGTATATGTCATTCCAATGTCATTCTGTTCTCAAATACAAAGCTGTACTACCATATTGTACATGTACCAAGTATCGTTAAGGATAACAGTATTTAACGAACCCTATTGGAATTGTGTACTTCATAGATTATGTAGATCCTTTTGAAGAGCGAGTTTATTGGGGCAATAAATTAATTAGGGAATAGTTGTTTGTACCGATAACAGTGATTAACGATCCGTAACGGAAATGTGAACTGCCTAGATTCTAAACATCCTTTGGATAGCTTGTTTATTGTGGCAATAAATTATTTACAGAATTAGTGCTAGCTTCATTGCCAAATTAATTGTTGCTTATTCATATTAGTAAATTTTTTGCAGAAATTAAAAAATGTCAGTGTTTCAGTGTTGAAAATCTATATTAGCTATATAACATAAGAACCATTTGTAAAATGCATGTGTTCAAATACTTCAACTCGATATACTGTCTCTACTGAAATGTGCTTATGTGTCAATAATAGTATTTCAATCAAAATGTGTACTTCCTTAAGATTTAGTTTATTTCATTTTGGGAGCATATTCCTCATATAAACATTAGAATAACGACTTTGCTTTTACCAATGTGTTACTTTTCAAACATGAACTCTTTTGATGTTAAATCATGTGTAGCCTTGTTTAGAGATATCTTAATTTTATGTTTGCATATAACATTTATAACTGAACATAAACGAATTTAAATATGTGAGCGAATACAGACAGAGTCAACAACCAGGCAAAATGATAATCAAGGGAGAGTTAAATGCGTTTAATATTCCCTCTAATTACAAAATAAGATAAGCATATAACGATGTGATTCATATGGAGCTTAGTCCAACCCAAAAACTATATTTCACATTAACAATATTTGTCTACTGCAGTTAAATTCACTTTCATTAAATATTCCTGTAAATGGTCAGGTGAATCTGGTTTCTAATTAGCATAATGTATTAACTAGTAATTGTAGAAACACCCTTGTATTTTTTCTAATTACTTACGAGAAGCGTTTGCGCAAAGAAAATATGTCAATTCATAGTAAGTAATTTATTTATTTATAAAATTGTATTTTTTACTCAACAAAATTGTAATGTTTAGATGCATTGTACATAGGCCGAGGGCCTATAAAGCGAAATAAAAGAATTGAACTATAATATAGCATACAACAGAAACATAACACTATTTATAGACAGGTAAGTAAATAAACATTTGTTCGGTTTCATTATAATTGTGTCATTTTGTAATGATATTCTTTATCTTAGAGATTTCCCTTTTTAAACATATGTCGGGCTGACAGTAAAAACCTGAAACTTGTTACACAATGCCAACATATTCTCTCTCTCTCTCTCTCTCTCTCTCTCTCTCTCTCTCTCTCTCTCTCTCTCTCTCTCTCTCTCTCTCTCTCTCTCTCTCTCTCTCTCTCTCTCTCTCTCTCTCTCTCTCTCTCTCTCTCTCTCTCTCTCTCTCTCTCTCTCTCTCTCTCTCTCTCCCTCCCCATATGACCTATGAGACACTCAATTACTAACTACGTGATTAACATTAATATTATTTTAATAAATGGCTATCCGCATATCATAACAGTACAGCAAGAATGATTGAATAAGTTTGTATCTATAGGTATCTATAGATAAAAGGTAGACAACGTTAAATGTGTGATGAATATTTTGTAAAACAGTAAGATATGAAAAAAGAAATTTCATAATGTTAAGATAAAGTGCCGTATGATACATACGAGCCCAAAACACTCATAAAAAGACAAATAACATAAAACCATATTTTTTACAAAAATGAGATAGTGTTACTACAGTTAGTAAGAACAGATTACATTTTTCAATTACTTACCATTCTCGTGTATTGCACAGGATGTTTTATGACCCTCAATTGCTATCTTTAGATGGGCTCAACAGCGTGTATTCGCGACTTCGCATACATGTATATTCGGTTGTGTATTTGTGACTACTGAGAGTAGTCTCTTCTCTGACCAATACGCATTCACGTGTACACTGTATATAGGACAAGCATTCATTCTTCAACAAATTAAATTGTATTATCAAGATAGCTAACATAGGTTTTCTGTTTTATTGTTGTCCCGTATGTATATACTGTCTGTTTTGCAATTGTGTCGGGGTATGATTTGTAAGTATTTTAATATTTTCAATAAAAATAATAAAATATGTCATCTTCTGTCCATCGTTCTACGTTTTCGGATCACAAATTGAAACTAGTGGAATCAATATAATATTTACGTGTACGTGACGCAAGAGTGTGTCTACTGATTTTAGATATTAAGAATTATTATTAAAAAAACGGAAAATATCGATGATACGTATCATTTGTGGAAATAAATTGAAACCGACTGAAGATGTGACAGAAATTTTGAATTTGTATTTGTAAATGTATAAATGTATGCTTTGTTTATGAAGCATATTACATTAAAACTGAATGCGTGTGCTATGTAGTACGTTCGCAGCAAACGGCCTACTAATAGCTTTGAATATATATTTCATACTGATGCAAATGAACACAGCTGGCAAGTTCGTATGAAATGTCACATGCAGAAAATTAAAGTATATCATGCTTGTTTTCATTTTGTTGCAGACAAAATCCAAAAATCTCACAGTTGTCATGTATACAGCTTTGATTTCTTAAAATTAGTTTAAAGATACATTTTCAATAACGAGTACGCATCCTTAAATATGTCCCGTTAACACGCATTAGTTAGCTGATATGAGAAATATGTATTGTCAAGTGGATTGTCTTATATTTGGTTGAATCAAAATGTTGGTGACAGGTAAATATATTTGTTTATGTTTAAAGGATATGTTTATACAAATTGGTCCGAAACAATTAGTTCATCAAGTTATTTAAGTCATTACCTCATTTCAAATAAGGGTTTTGGCCAGACTAGTATTTAAGTTTTTCTTAGTGATAAGTCACTCTTACGAAATCTATGAAAATTTAAAATTGCATTACACTCCTTAAAAATACAACATTTTAGAAAGGACTATTACATACTGGATGATCTATGATGTTCTAATGATTCTTCTGGTCAAATAGAAGACGAATTTTACAAATGGTTAGTTTGTGACGCTTTTGCAATCCATAAAGGATGTATAATCTACTTATTTATAATGTATCTGAAAATACCTTGCCATGTTTATAAAAGATTTGATGAAAACTCCGGGGGAAATAATTATCGAAGTCACGTCATCTCAAGCCGTCATGCTGAAACGTGAATTGTACTTTGGGCCAGATTGTTTGGGCCTTATACATTGAATAAACCTGTCTGTAAGTGCTCCTTTCACAAATAGCTATTACATAAATGTTTTAACGATACATCAATAAAACATGCATTGATTTAACCGTCCGTCTGTCCAGACATTTTATAAATGACATTACAAACATATCAACAGTATCGATTCAGGGTAATGAACCGAGAAGACGTTTTTACAAGGTTTAAAACAATCCAGTATGAATGGGTACATTGTTTACGTATCACGCATACCACTGCAGGGTATACACGTTTAAGTTCCAAAGATAAACTTGATAAGCCAAAGCTTCGAAAGAAGAAGAATCTGTAGTAAAATGTAAATAATATAAGTGATTATAAGATATAGAGATAGCATTACATTATTAACGGACATCATATGGTTTAATATTAAATCAAATAATGACAAGTTTTAACTGGTTACATAATACTTACCACTTTTACGCCGACAAAGAATCTTGTACAAATAAACGACGGTATCCCAGAGAGCTAATAAACGCAAAATTTAAGATAATTGTCATTTTTCATTTAAGGTAACATTAGAACAGGAAGATTTTCGGGATAACAACTTCTTTAGTGTGAAAATACAGGACGTTTCGGAGTACATACTCACTCCTTCATCAGGTGGAATGTAAGGAAATAACAAAATACTAAAGAAGTTGTTATCCAGAAAATCTTCCTGTTCTTATGAATACAACATCTAAATGCCCTTCAAAGACCTAAGGTAACATACATAGCGATTTTCTAATTACGAAATATTCAATGTAGATATTTTGCTGTGTATTTTGAAGTATGGCCAGCACAAGTGACATTGACTATGTAAACAATGTGATGGGTCCGCCATTGACAGCCAAGCGGGTAGAGCGGATCGATATTGATGATCAAGAGTCAGAGTGTAGAAAGAGAAGTCTTTCAGAAGAAGGTAATCTTAATGAAGCACGAGAACACAAAAAATTGAAAAATAATGACAATAAATGTGAGAAGAAAAACTCTGGTAGACTTTCTTTAAATCCAGAAAATATAAACAACGGAGCTGAGAAAAACATAACTACTGATTGTGGTGACGTTAAAAGTATGTTTCAGTTTCTTATGAGAGAATTTAAGGACATGAAGTCTGAAGTGACGAGTAAAATAGATTCGTTCGAGGCCACATTTGAACAGAGGTTAGTTGACAAACTTGCTGTTGTTATTGAAGAGAAGGTAAAATCAGAAGTGAGTGAGATCAGGACTGAACTTAATTCAAAGTTTGAAAGTTATGAACAAAAATTAAGTGCTTTAGAAACAAAGTGTTTCCAATCAAACCAATCATCATCACACGATCACGATGAGGAACTTTCTCGCACCATTGTGATTAAGAATCTCGCAGAGCATGCTGATGAGAAGAACGATAGCAAAGTGACTGAAAACAAAGTATATTCACTGCTCCGGGACGGCCTCAAGCTGCGTGATATTCAGCTGTGTAAAGTGGTGAGGAAACAGGCGTGGGGGCAGTCTCCGGGGGTCGTCGTCGCTATCGTCGCAGATGTGGAGCAGAAGAAGAAAGTCATGAAAGAAAAGAGAAATCTTCGGTCTTCAAAAAGGTATGAACGCATCTATATTGAACAGCACATGCCTTTCGAAACACGGAAACAGAACACGAACATGAGGACATTGTTGAAAGAATTAGGAAAAGAAAATGTTTTGTCTGTGTCAAGCAGTGGATTTCTGTCTAAGAAGATTCAACGAAGCGCACGTAACTAGGAACTAAGGCTTGGAGTCTGGAACGTCGGGGGATGGTCCACCCTAGATGAAGAAAACAACACTTTTAGACAGGATGTGATGCGATCTTTAAACTGTGATTTATTTTGTGTTTGTGAGACGTTTTTAAAACAAAACTTAGAACTAAATATTGATGGATATACGTGGATAGGTAATAATAGAAAATCTCAACATGCCAACGCAAAACGCGGTTCTGGTGGTGTTGGGGTATTTATTGACAATAAGTTTTTATGTAATAACTCCGTTGAGATTTTAGACAATGAACATGAGGATATACTGTGGTTGCTTGTATCGAGTAATCAAGCAGACGACAAACTGTGCGTCGCTGTGTCATACCTGCCTCCGATTGGTTCTAGCAGGTCATGTGACTCAGAGCAGTTCTTCACCCGTCTGCTCGAGCAAGTCTACACGTATCAGAACACTGGTCGACTCGTGCTCGTCGGAGACTGGAACGCGCGATGTGGCGCGCTCTCTGATTACATCGAGAATGTTGATAATATGCGTGAAAGAGACATTATAGACGAAGGCATTAACTCCAATGGACATAATTTGATAAACTTTCTTGTTGACTGTAATTTATGTATGGTAAACGGGCGCATAGGAGAAAATGATTTTACCTGCGTTTCTAACAAGGGGCGCTCCGTGGTTGATTATGTTGTTGTTCCACATGAACAATTAGATAATGTAAATGATTTTAATGTGTATACTATGTCAAATATCATTAATGATTTAAACTTACAGGGTTCTATGAAAGTCAGCGACCATTCAGTTATTGTGACGTCACTATGTTTCTCAGCTAACACCCAGGAGAAATCACGGACCACTGAGCCCAGTAAGCAGAAGCATAAACGCTACGACGTACGGAACTTACCAAATAATTTCTTGAACGATGAGAATGCATATGAGAAAATAACTGACGCTATAAATATGATTGAACTTTCACTGAATGAAGCAAGGGATGTGGATAATGCCTACGCACATTTCACCGATCTTCTACATGAGGAAATGAGATCCAAATTGCCCTGTAATGTAGGTTTTACAGGAACCCCAAAAGCCTCGAAACAGAACAAGTCACGACATAAAGCGTATTGGACAGAAGAACTACAGGATTCGTGGAATAAAGTGGTAGAAGCAGAAAGGCTATGGCTGAAAACGTACGGTAATAAACAAATAAAAGCATCTGCACGCAGGGAATATCTATACAGACGAAAACAATTTGATAGATTCCATAGGAAGAAAAAGAGACAGTACCAAATTCTTAAACAAAATGAACTTTTAACTTTAAATGAAACGAATAACACGAGAGATTTTTGGAAACGAATTGGGCAACTTGGGATGTCAAATGAGAGAAGAAAATTTATTCCAATGGAGGTGGTGGACGAAGATGGGAATATTTTGTCAGATTTAGATGAGGTGCTAAATACTTGGAAATCAAGCTACGAAAGCCTTTATTCTAAAGATCGTTGTTCATCTGAGCTGAACCAGGATATCCAGCCGACGCATTCACAAGAAGGTGACAGAAATAACGCACAAGATTGTTTAACGTTGAATGTTCCAATCACAGTCACAGAGTTACACAACTCTATCTATAGAATGAAAACAGGGAAAGCAACCGGGTTGGATGAAATCCCAAGCGAAATCCTACGTAATCCAACATGTATTCAACTGTTACATCGAATTATCAGCTACTGTTTCGATAACAACGTGAGTCCAGCAGCCTGGCGTACAGGAGTCATATCACCGATCCCCAAAGATGGCAGTGACCCCCGAGATCCCCTGGGGTACAGAGGGATAACGCTAATCTCAATACCATGCAAGATATATGCAGATATTCTTAATGTGCGGATACAGGCATGGCTAGAGAAGAATAAATTACTCACTGAGGAACAAAACGGCTTCCGTGCGAATAGAAGCTGCGAAGATCATATTTACTCACTATACAGTGTACTACACAGACGACGATTAAAGAAACAATCTACTTTTGTCTGTTTTGTGGACTTCCGTAAGGCTTTCGACAATGTGGACAGGTCATGCTTATGGTATAAGTTAATGAAGATCGGCATGAGTGGAAGAATACTCGACGCAGTGCAATCTCTCTACGATGACGTCACATGCTCAGTCAGAATCAACGATTACCTTACGGACACATTTAACGTTGAAAACGGAGTTAAACAGGGGTGTAAGCTCTCCCCTACCCTTTTCTCAGTGTATGTTAACGACTTAGCAGAAGACATTAAACAGCTCGAATGTGGGACTGAAATTAACGACCTGATGCTGTCACTATTACTGTATGCGGATGACGTCGCTCTTATCGCCCCCGACGTAGCCTCTCTACAGCGAATGTTAGACACTCTACACACTTGGTGCCAAAAATGGAAGCTGGATATAAACACAGATAAGACAAAAGTTCTACACTTCCGAACAAGTTCGATGGACAGATCTGACACAATCTTCAAATGTGGAGACAGTTTCATCATGTATGCAGATTGTTACCGCTATTTGGGGATATGGTTTAACGATAATCTGGACATGAAGAAAACAGTAAAGGAACTATGCAAGTCTGCAGGCAGGGCATTATCAGCGCTATACACCAAGTACCGCAGTGCTGGAGGGATGTCATACGACGTGTACACCAAACTGTATAATACGTTAGTGGAGCCAGTTCTTTTTTATGGATCCGGCATTTGGGGGATCAACAAGTACAGAGAAGTCCAACTCGTACAAAATAAAGCATGTAGATACTTCCTTGGTGCAGGAAAGAACGCCTCTAACCTAGCCACTCGAGGAGACATGGGTTGGCCGTCTGTAACAGTAAGACAGCACACTGAAGTTTGCAGGTTACTACTGAGGATTGATAAAATGCAGGAAAATAGAATTGTCAAGAAACTACACGAGTGTGGACAACTTCAGCAAAAGTCTTGGGAAAAAAAGGTTTTTAAACTGTTAGATCAATATGGCGCTACGGGGATACTACAAGATAATTCTTCAAATAAAAAGAAAATACGTGATTTTAAAGAAGTTTTTATACAATATGATACTGTAGACTGGAGAAACAGAATATGGGACGATCGCAATAAACCAAACGGTAATAAATTGAGAACTTATAGATCTTTCAAGTCGCAGCCAAACGTGAGTGAATACGTCCGCACAGTAAAGTACAGAGACCATCGTCGTATCCTCTCCAAGTTTAGGTGTGGTAATCTCCCCCTAGCCATCGAAACCGGCAGGTACTCCAAGCCTCCTACCCCACTCAGTGACAGGATATGCCAAGTTTGTGCAGAGACAAGACATGTTAATATTGTGGAAGATGAAATGCACTTTTTAATGGACTGCTCATTTTATTCAGATTTACGGTTCGACCTTTTTAACCTGGCTGGAAAAAATATAAACAACTTTAACAATATGGAAAGTATTTTACAATTTTCTACACTCATGCAACAAGCTTCTTTACAGCCTATTTTAGCTTCCACTCTTAATCGAATGTATACAAGGAAATTGTCTTAATATATTTTTGAGGTCTAACATTTTATCACATTTTTATATCCCATTTACATTTTATCAACGTTTGATAAAGGTGTATATTTTTACCTATGTAACTATTCATTCATATTTATATTTTATTCTGTATATTGTCTTAATATGTATGCATGTGTCTCATAAGTCATTTACTGGCTGGGCCTTCAATCTTAATCATATCATGTTTTATAATGTAATTTTGTGTTGGATTGTGGCGTGACACAAAAATAAACATTTCTTCTTCTTCTTCTTCTTCTGTATTAAGTGTAATTTCTCGCCTTTACGCAATTAAGCTCACATTGTCTGGGTGACTGGGCGACTAGCTGTGGTTGTGTATTCGGATGTATATTCGTCAACTCTGACATACACAAAGAATTGTCATTGACATAAGCAGAGGAAAATGAAATATCTAGATATATCTAGCGTAGGTATTCGAGTCTGCAATTATGACCATGTATATATAAATATATATAATATATATAATATGAAACATCACCCCATCGAAACTGTTTTAAACCGGAACACGAGACTTTGGCACATGTGTGCTTATTTTTCAGTTTTCATTTGATTTTATGATTTGTAGTAATACATGTTCAACTTCTATACATACCTTATAGTATCGCTGTTTACACAACTGTGACCAGTTATCTAGGTCTATATTGTTTATATATTTTATTTAATAATTTTATTTGTAGTTTAGAAAATAGTCATACCTTTCACATCTATAACAGGTAAATGTCATTGCAATTTTACAATTCGACATTCAAATTTTGTTTTAACAGATAATGAAACATTCATGGGCTAGTGTACAGCAATAAATCACCTAATCAAGTCAAATTGCAAAGCTATTTGATGTTCAAACAATGAACGTTGAAACAAAGGCGCACACTGGTACCTCTTTGTCATCATAACAAATAGTTTAGATACCCATATGAAAGTGTCTATAGCAATTGTTGATAGATGAATAAATGAATATGGCTGCAGTACAAGATAACCGAATCAAGTGTTACAGTCCACCAGGAGACCTGTAAGAATACAGCGAATACACATGTTACATAACACCGACCGGAACGCATCGTTTAACAGGTTGTTCTGATAGGCATTTACACGTGACGCTTGCTCCTGTATATAGCCAGGTACTCCCATCTGATTACAGAGTCCCTGGTTGACCGCCGCCAGTGAAGCTCAGCAAAGAGGAGATTGACAAAAAGAGTCATTGCAAAATGAAATACAGATGTATGAAATGTTACAACTTGACAGCATTATTATCATGGTAACCGCTGCATTAGCTTGCGACATAACAATACTAAATTTAATTTGTATTATGGCAGTATGAAACTTCCTCCAATAACAGAAACTCTTCCGCATAAAATCTTAAAAATAAAGAACAGGCGGAACAACAAGTATACGTATTTGAATTTAATACACTTAAACAACATGTGTTGAATTTCTATCATTAATCATTAACATTCAAACGTATACACTTTAATAAGAGTTAGTAGTGTGATAGTTGTAATGAGCCTATCGGCCTATGATAAATAACAATCGTGATACCATTTCACCTATTCATTAAATATAAGATTTTGAATAAAACTTTTGTTATGAAGAACAAGTGTAAAGGTATTGACATTTAAAGCTTTAACTTTACGTAAACAACAATCTTTGTTGGCCCTTCTTGTAGATGATATCTGTGTTTGATTTTGTCATAAAAAATAGTGCCGAGATAATTATACTCTGGGACAACTTCTATGATGGAATTGTCAACGAGAACAGGTTTATAGTTGTCTTTCTTCACTGTTAAATCTATATTTAATCTAATTGCCTTTATTTTCCGGGTATTAGAACTATAAGGTTGTCTCAGCTCCATATATGGCCTTATGGCAAGTGAAGTATACATTTATTTAAAATCATAACCCAAAAATATTTAAGAATGAAAAAGTCAGCAAATAAAATGTTTTAATTATAGATTTTAATATAACATACTTCAAATTGGTAGTTAGTTTCTTTTCTCTCTGTGTTAATGAGCGTAAGCACGAACAATGACCTTGAAAGGCTTTGCAGCGTGATATCTGGGAAACGCGGCCGCCTTTGATGAAACTATTACATAATTCATTGGGCCACATCGTGTGTGCAGACGGCATAATGCCGACATATGATCGCTAATTGGTTTATAACCCTCGTACTGTTTATATCAAAGACGACGATCGTTTTCAAGTGTCACAGGTATGAAACCATCCATCTAAAATTGATCTAGGAGATACTAAACGTCACTATGGAACATGCTATACATAAAAATACAGTATGACTGCAAGTTACCCATTGCTGTGAATGTCGATGTGAACAGTTGAGAACAGCTTTGACATAACAGACATATGTTAATGTACATGATCGTATGTCTCTTCTTCATCACCTTAACTTAAAGAATGCCAATCAAAGAAATGTACATGCTCTTTGAATATTTCTTCTTTAAAATGTACACCTGGTCAAAACGATCGTTTTTGCATAGCTTTTAGTGAAAAAGACATGGTTAGTGGTAAAGAAACATAACAATAACATGACTAATTAAGAGGTTAAGTGAACAATCTAATGTGATTGATAATATGTAAATTAATGTAGGATAATTGAAAGACAGTCCCATGATAAACACTTAGACATATTTCTAAAATCTACCAGTAATTAAACTTAATTGATTATCAAATGTGGAAGTTAAGAAGCAGTAGTGGAGCAGTAAACATACTGTAAGATAGGTTATCATCAAGTTGACACAACTGACTTTGTCAATAAAAGTTATTTTAAGCTTTCTCTATATCTTAATATAACTCATCATTTCACAGGTGTTATGCTATGTATTTTTGTGATTCAGGCGGAAGAAATATAAGATTATCTTTCGGGATATGTCTGTTATACTTATGATAATTTAGATCACTACTGCTTGGGTGAACGTGCCAATCTTTCATTCATTCTCTCTGTCGTTCCATCATTCAGTCAAACACTATGTATGAATGACCTACTTTTTAAGTTATCAACTTATTAACTTATGGTTAGCTAATGAAATTAAGGAATGAAATAAACATCGTATCACCTTCCCCTGTTCTATCAAAGATAACCACATTTCGCCCAGAGTATTGGTCATGCCCTGTAGGATCATATAGTGTTTAGACATGGTTATAGTGATAATATTATACATGGTTATCTTTTCTTATGATAGCATCAGGCTGGTCGGTTATTTGTTTTATCTTTGAACACACCTGCGCTCCTTTTGTACATGCAAATAGTTCCAAAATATAATCTGTAAAATTAGTGAGATGTTGGATACTTAGAAATGAAACATTACCTGTAAATGTGGTAATATGCAAACGTATTCTTTTAAAGATGCATAATCAGTTTTGCATGATACCTTATATGGTTCTAAAATGTACATATAACAGTAGGTGCTGGGTTACGTTATGTCATCTTACTCGACTTTCTATCAACTATATATTTTATTTATATATATATATATTTCAATGAAAACTAAGGAACATTCACATGCACATGTAGTAGCCGACATATATGGCTCTATTACAGTATCTACTCGTTATCAGACCTATTGAAAGCTATAGAAGCAAATCTGTCTTCCTATCTTTTTTATGAAAGTTTCCAAATATACATTTGACTTAATTGCTGCAGCATGCAAAGGTTCTATGTCCTGTTTTCGATCATGACCCCGACTTTGAATGGTTGTATTTTCTTTATAATGAACTGACTGACCTTAAACTGGTTATTTTCGTTTAAAGTTGATCAATCTCAATTAAATAACACAAATTTTAACATTGGACATACATGTGACCTCACCAACATGATTTAGTCGGTTTACATGATATGTAATTAAATTGGAGACCCAGTTTGAGTATATTAGCGTAAGTGACTTTGAAATACATAATATATTTTTGCTCGAACTACATAAAAACTAAGTGAGCAAAATTGATTAATGACAGAAAGAAATTAATACTTCAATTTATCAATGTTTTTTTTTCATTAAAGACATTTTTGTCATCAAAGACATGTTTGTCATCAAAGACATTTTTGTCATCAAAGGCCATTTCTTAAAATTCAAAGTCATGCTATCATCAAAGTCAGTTTTTACCATCAAATTTAATTTTTCATCAGTCATTTTTTAATTCAAAGTCAAGTTTTCATCAAAGTCATTTTTTAAAATCAAAAACTTTTTTTCATGAAAGTCATTTTTGAAAATCAAAGTCATTTTTTAAAAATCAAAGTCGGTTTTTTAATCAAAGTCATTTTTTCATTCAATTAATTTTCTCATTAAAATTATTATTTTTCATCAAATTATTTGTTCATCAAATTCATTTTTTCATCAAATTTATTTTTTCATCAAACTTTTCTTTTCATCAAATTTTTCTTTTCATCAAAAAGCCTTTCTTTTTTTTGTTAAAGTCATTTTCTTCATCAAAGTCAGATTTTCCATGAAAGTCATTTTTTTTACATCAAAATTTTTTTTTCATTAAAGTCATTTTTCTTATCAAAGTCATTTTTCTTATCAAAGTCTTTTTTTAATCAAATTAATTTTTTCATCAATTTTATTTTTCATCAAAAGTCATTTTTCATCAAGTCATTTTTCTTAACTCAAAGTCATGTTTTCATCAAAGTCAATCTTTTCATCAAAGATATTTTTTCTTCATCAAAGTCATTTTTTCCATCAAATTCATTTTTCTCATTAAAGACTTCTCTTTCTTTATTCAAAGTCATGTTTTTATCAAAGTCATTTTTTTCATAAAAAATATTTGTTCTTCATCAAAGTCATTTTTTTCCATCAAAGTCGTTTTTTCTCACCAACGTCATCTTTTCATTAAAATTATTATTTCATTACAGTCATTTTATTAATTAAATTCATTTTTTCATTAAACTTATTTTTTCATCCAAATTATTTTTTTTGGGTAATTAAAGTCATGTTTTAATCAATATAATTTTGTATATAATAAAATTGTATATAATATATTGTATTCATCAAAGTCATTTTCTTCCATCAAAGTCGGTTTTTAATCAAAATAAAAAAAATTCATTAAATTAATTGTTCTCATTAAAGTTTGATTTTCAATCAAAATAATTTTTCCATCAAATTCATTTTTTCTCATTCAAAGTCATTTTCTTCATCAAAGTCAGTTTTCTCACCAAAGTCATTTTTTGATCAAATACATTTTTTCATCAATTTTTTTGTATCAAAAGTCATTGTTCCTAATTCAAAGTCATGTTTTCATCAAAGTCAATTTTTTCATCAAATTCATTTTTCTCATTAAATTCTTCTCTTTTTTTTATTTTATTCAAAGTCATGTTTTCATCAAAGTAAATTTTTTCAAAAAAGATATATTTTTCTTCATCAAAGACATATTTTTCCATCTCAACAAAGTAAGTTTTCCATTAAAATCATTTTTTTCATTAAAGTAAATTTTCTCATCAAGTCATTTTTTAAATCAAATTCATGTTTTTTATTCAAAGTCAAGTTTTCTTCAATATCAAATTTTTTCATCAAAGATATTTTTTATTCATCAAAGTCTCTTCCGTCAAAGTGGGTTTTTAATCAAAATCATTTTTTTCATTAAATTAATTTTTCTCATTAAAGTCTTAATTTAATCAAAATCTTTTTTCCATCAAATTAATTTTTTTCATTAAAGTCTTTTTTTTTAAAATTCTAAGTCATGATTTCATCAAAGTCAATTTTTTCATCAAACATATTTTACCTTCATCAAAGTAATTTTTTCATTAAAGTTATTTTTTTCATTCAAGTAATTTTTCTCATCAAAGTTATTATTTTTCATCAAATTCTCTTTTATTAATCAAAGTTAGCTGTTTTCATCAAAAGTCATATTTTGTTTAATTCAAAGTCAAAGATGATATTTACAAAACTTTTCAAAGATATTAAAGATGATATTTACAAAACTTTACAAAGCTTTACAAAGCTTTACAAATGTTTACAAAATAATAAATATCTTGTAAATACCATCTTTAATAGATATTTATTACCTTTATTATTTTTGTAAAGAAGTATTTTAATATTTGTAAATAGCTTGTAAATACCATCTTTAATAGATATTTAATCCTTTGTAAATATCATTATTTCATGTAGTGACCACCACCACCACACACACCACCACCACCATATATTATAACTATAGTCTTCATACACTCCACGTCACTTGATATAAGATCACGATGGAAGCAACATGTCCGTATTGTCAGAAACTGTTTTCAAGAAAGGATGCTATGTTGAGACATAAAAGATTAAAGCACAATAATGAAAAAGAGAAGCAACAGCCATCACAACAATTATCTATACCTTCACAACCACAGCCCCCGTCACAGTCAAACAAGTCTAAAGAAGCAGGGCCACGGCCCCCATCACAGTCAATCGAATCTAAAGATGCAAGGCCACCACAAGATTTTAAATTACAACACCCCTTCACCATGACCGTTTCCGGGCCAACTGGATCCGGAAAATCGTATCTTGTTCGACACATTTTGGAAAGTGTAAAAATTAAACCTTGGCCTCAACGGATCGTATGGCTTTATCGTCGCTGGCAACCTCTTTATGATGACATTCTACAGTCGGTGTATCCTCCGGTAGAGTTTATTCAAGGTATTCCCATAGATTTGGACCAAGACTACTTTTTTGACACAAGTGTGAGAAATACCATTGTTCTTGATGATTTGATGTCAACGGCTAGTAAAGATCCCAAAATAACTGACTTGTTTACAGAAGGTTCCCATCATCGCAACCTCTCTGTTTTCGCTATCAACCAAAATTTATTTTTCAGCAAAAATCCAACGCAGAGACGGAATTCGCATTATTTAATATTGTTTAACAACCCAGTAGACCAGCAACCTGTTATGACCTTGGGTCGTCAAATGTATCCAACTCGATCTCAACATTTTATGCAAACATTTGAAGAGGCTACAAGTAAACCATAAGGTCATCTTTTAATTGATTTAAAACCTGATACACCACCCTGGCAAAGACTTTGTCCAAATGCATGTAAAGAGAATAGTCTGAAAAATATTTCTCATATAGAGACTAACCCCAGAAGTGAACAGACGTACTCTGAAAACATCACAGATATGACATTTTCCTGTGACGACTGTGGTATTGTTTTCCAAAGTCATCATGACCTGCAAAAACATAGGAAAACGTGGTGCCCAGAGAACACAGGTTTTAGACAATGTTCACCACCTGGAATCTCCAATATGTCAACTAAAAGAAAATTTGAAGAAGAAGTGAGTGGACCTATGAAGAAATCTCTAGCATGTTGTGACTACTGTGGACAAGTGTTTAGTAATACTCATAACCTTCAAAGTCATCTGCATGACAAGGAATGCCCCAAAGTGGAAAAGAATGATGAAGATGTAGAGGATTATGACATGAGCGCCTTTACCAAGGGGGTTCAGAGAAAGAAACAACAAGCTGATCTTGAGGAAGAGGGCATAAGACTCATGTTTAAACGTGCTCGTGAGATAAACGCTGATTTCCTTGAAGAGAAACAGGAGAAGTATGAGAGGAATGGTTATTCTGCAGAAGTAATTGATGATAAACTCGACAAATTGTTATGGAGGGCATTCAAAACAATGTATGCTCAATTTCTTCATTTTATGTTTTATATGAAAGATGGTCCCACAACTCAAGAACTATTAAATTCTATTGTGGACAGGAACAATGTTGAAAATGTCATTTTCGCTAAACTTTCAAAACATAAACAATGGGTTATTGATATTACTGCTTCAAATGTTTGCATAAAATGTTGATCGAGTTGGATACATTTGACGACCCAAGGTCATAACAGGTTGCTGGTCTACTGGGTTGTTAAACAATATTAAATAATGCGAATTCCGTCTCTGCGTTGGATTTTTGCTGAAAAATAAATTTTGGTTGATAGCGATAACAGAGAGGTTGCGATGATGGGAACCTTCTGTAAACAAGTCAGTTATTTTGGGATCTTTACTAGCCGTTGACATCAAATCATCAAGAACAATGGTATTTCTCACACTTGTGTCAAAAAAGTAGTCTTGGTCCAAATCTATGGGAATACCTTGAATAAACTCTACCGGAGGATACACCGACTGTAGAATGTCATCATAAAGAGGTTGCCAGTGACGATAAAGCCATACGATCCGTTGAGGCCAAGGTTTAATTTTTACATTTTCCAAAATGTGTCGAACAAGATACGATTTTCCGGATCCAGTTGGCCCGGAAACGGTCATGGTGAAGGGGTGTTGTAATTTAAAATCTTGTGGTGGCCTTGCATCTTTAGATTCGATTGACTGTGATGGGGGCCGTGGCCCTGCTTCTTTAGACTTGTTTGACTGTGACGGGGGCTGTGGTTGTGAAGGTATAGATAATTGTTGTGATGGCTGTTGCTTCTCTTTTTCATTATTGTGCTTTAATCTTTTATGTCTCAACATAGCATCCTTTCTTGAAAACAGTTTCTGACAATACGGACATGTTGCTTCCATCGTGATCTTATATCAAGTGACGTGGATTGTATGAAGACTATAGTTATAATATATGGTGGTGGTGGTGTGTGTGGTGGTGGTGGTGGTGGTGGTGGTGTGTGTGTGGTGGTGGTGGTGGTGGTGGTGTGTGTGGTGGTGGTGGTAGTGGTGGTGGTGGTGTGTGTGGTGGTGGTGGTGGTGGTGATGGTGGTGTGTGTGGTGGTGGTGGTGGTGTGTGTGTGGTGGTGTTGGTGGTGGTGGTGGTGTTGGTGGTGGTGGTGGTGGTGGTGTGTGTGTGGTGGTGGTGGTGTGGTGTTGGTGGTATATGTGGTGGTGGTGGTGGTGGTTGTGGTGGCGGTGGTGGTGGTATATGTGGTGGTGGTGGTGGTGGTGGTGGTGGTGGTATATGTGGTGGTGGTGGTGGTGATGGTGGTGGTGGTGGTGGTTATAGTGTTAAAACCCTGTTTTTAGTCGTTTTACCCCTTTGCCTTTTTGTGAGGATCTTTTCTTCTTTGACAAGCGTGCTTTTGCCTGTTCAACAACTTGTTGTGTTGGAGAGGTAAGAACAATCTCAGGAGTTGTTGAAGAGGACTTGCTACCATTCAAACCAGGCAAATCTATCTTGATCCCTTGATACTCCTCATAATAGATCACATAATCATCCATGTTTGTAAAAGGGTTGGGGTATCCCTTGGCTTGTAAATAGTAATACTTGGTCCATTTGTCAGGATCATCCAGATAAGGTTTCCAGTATCGACTGTTCATGATTTCTATGTAGATGTGGACAAAGAAATGTTCTATGTTCAACACTCTTCACATCCAGAAGTGTCACTGACACTAGTTTAATGACAAATGAAGCTAGTTTGAAATCTTTGGTCTTTATATAAATGTCTATAGTCTCTCTCTATATGCACTCAAATTCAAATGGGACTCAGTATGACTCTGTATGACAATCTATAAATCACAGACACATATTGTAAACTCAAACAGGTTTATTCATAATGCATAGAAATATACAAGATACAATATTTACATATACAATCCAATATTTCTAGTGACAGACTGTTGATCATGTTAAAATCCTGTTAAAAAAGAAAATCCTGATTTATTAGTGTTCATGTAGGGTTGATTCCTCTGTTGTTGGGTTGTCTTTCTTTCTACTATACAAACCATCAGTAGATAGTCACAGTCAGGAGACCACTTCTCATGTTCAATCCATGGGTCGTCAGTAGGCATCCATTCCTTGAGACGAATACCACATTTAAAACAAATACACAAGTCCCCACGATTCTGATAATAGAGTCCAGCATGAGCCAAGTCTCTGGGATTTTGCTTCATCTGAATTGGCCAGTCTTTAAAGGAATCCAGTCTCTTCTCAAAAGAGGTGTAATCCGTCTTTCTGGGTAATCCACCACTACAATCTGCAACAACAGTCTCATCAAGATATCCACAGACATCCATGTTGTCCGAGCTAAATAAAACACACCTGTATAGTAATAGTGTATCTTGCAGTGGAATGTTTCACCAATTCATCCAGTCTCCAGGATTACATTACAAACATTGCACTGGCAGTCCATACTTTGGCATGAGATCCTGGGGTACTGCTTCCATTTTCTATCTTCGAGGTAAACTGCCAACAACACGAGTAAAGTCAAGAGCATATGAGAGTTCCACACTTCTCAAGAGTCAACTGAGAATGATTCCTCAACTGAGAGAGTTGGGGGATTATAATGTCTTTCTAAAGTATAAAAATAGACATTGAGTCACAGGCCAGGTGTCAGGTGTGCTTCGTTTCAAAGGGCTATTATCTATAGACCACATGGGTGTCAGACCAGGTGTCAGATGTGCCTCGTTTCAAAGAGTTATTATCTATAGACAACATGGGTGTCAGACCAGGTGCCAACACACCTGCATCACAGGTGTGCCTCGTTTCAAAGGGCCAGGTGCACACCATACCTGCATCACAGGTGTGCCTCGTTTTCAAAGGGCCAGGTGTTCCTCACTTAACCATGCCAGGTGCACGCCACACCTGCATCACAGGTGTGCCTCACTTAGCAAGGCCATTATACTCCTTAATTCAAAAGGCCATTGTTCTTTAACAATAAAAGGATTAAAAAAGAGCAGGTGCATGCTCATTAATTATTCAAAATGGCGTAAAATGAACTATCTTAACCTGGTTACAACAAATGAGTTCCACAAGACCGGAGCAATATGGGAGAAGGATCTTTGACCAACTGTCTTTTACTTGTAGGAGGGTACTGCCAAGAGGTTTTGTTGCTGTGAGCGAAGTTCACGGGCTGGAACATAGGGAGTAATGAGTTCGGTGATGTAAGTAGGAGTCTGGCCATGAAGGGATTTGTAGGTGAGACAAAGTAACTTGAACTGGATTCTGGCTTTCACTGGTAACCAGTGCAGTCGTTTGAGTACTGGTGTGATGTGACTCATTTTGGAGGAGCGACTTACTATCCGTACTGCAGTGTTTTGTACCTTCTGCAATTTGTCCAGAAGAGCGTCACTAAGACCAGAGTAAAGGCTATTACAATAGTCCAGCCTACTGAGAATCAGGGATCGAACCAGTGAGTGGGCGGATTCAGCAGTGATGTGAGGACGGATGTTCCCAATAGCTCTCAGATGAAAATAGCAACTTCTGCAAAGGTTGTTGACTTGGGATTCCAAGGAGAGACAAGGATCAAGAAGTATACCAAGATCTTTCACGGTTTGAGCTGGGTGAAGAAGAGAGTCTGCAACAGTGAGAGACTGGATATCTGATTTGAGAAGTTGCTGCTTGGTGCCGACTACGAGGGCCTCGGTCTTGCTGTCATTCAGTTTCAGTTTGTTGACAGTCATCCAAGATTTGAGTTCTTTGGTGCAATCTGACAGTTTGTCAAGAGCGTCGGCTGAAGATCTTGGATGAAAACTTGTGTACAGCTGTGCATCATCAGCATACGAGTGATGGTCCTGGCCGTGTTTGGAGATGTTGGAAACGCTGCCTTTATACAGTACAAATAGCACAGGGCCAAGTACCGATCCTTGGGGTACACCAAACTCAAGTTTTGCTGGTCGTGATCGTTCACTATCAACCATGATGAACTGATCTCTGTCTTTCAGATAGGAAAAGAACCATCGCAGGACGGAACCTTCGATACCATATGCGTACTGAAGTCTTGCCAAAAGAAGATCATGGTCTATTGTATCAAAAGCAGAGGAAAGATCGAGTAGGACAAGAGCTGCTAATTTACCATCATCAACGGCACACCGAAGATCATTGGTAACCCTCAGAAGAGCCGTTTCAGTGCTATGGAACTGTCGGTAGGCTGATTGAAACTTGTCAAATAGTTGGTTATCTGCGAGGTGTGATTTTAGGCGAATTTTGATGGCTTTCTCTATCAATTTTGACATAAATGAAAGGTTTGACACCGGGCGAAAGTTCTTGAATTCATTGTTGTCAAGGTTTTCCCTCTTTAAGAGTGGTTTCACAACAGCTCTCCGGAAAATCTTGGGAAATCTTCCAGATTCCAGACTCATATTCACCAATGCAGTGGTAATTGGGAGAATGATCCAAATGCTGAAGGACAAACTTTGTTGGAGCTGGGTCTAAATCACAAGTTGTAGGTTTTGATGACCGGATGATTTCAAGTATTTCAGCTTCATGAAAAGGAACCAGATCAGTCAGGGGTTTACCACTGAACTGAGTGTCCGACTCTAACTCAGGGGGATGGTTGTGACATGTTGAAGCTCCTGTCGTATCTTAATGATCTTCTCCACGAAGAACCCATTGAAGGAGTCAGCAAGTTCTCCAGCAGAATCAGATGCAGGAAGCTTGAGGAGATTGTCCAAGAATTTAAAGGATTGTTTAGGGTTATCACTTATGTTTTGTAGTTGCTGAAGACAATATTCCTTCTTACACTTGCGGATGACACCAGTCGCAGCTGTTCGAGCTTGTTGATATACTTGTTGGTGGACTTCAAGACGATGTTTTCTCCACTTTCGTTCAGCTCTTCTGCGATGACGTTTAGCTTCAACAACGTCATGACTGTACCAAGGTGTGTTTGTTCTTACTCTGACCTTTTTCACTACCTCAGGGGTATGTTTATCGAGAAGCGCTGAGAGAGTATCATGATACAGTTGAGCGAGCTCATCTACATCTGAAGGGGTATCACACAACAGAGTAGAATTTTGAAGGTCGCATCGAAACTGTGTTTGGTCAATAGATTTAAGATTTCTACAAGCTATGAGCCGTTCTGTTTTTTTTGTTATGGGTACATTTAGTGTTATAAAAACAAGGAAATGATCAGACATTTGCCTATCTTCAACAGTCACACTTTGTATGATATCACAGCTTTCAAGAGTCAAAACCCATATTGACTTTGATCAAGTATTGACTTTGATGAAATGTTGACTTTGAATTTTTTTATTGACTTTTGCGAAAGTTTAACTTATATACAATATTGACTTTGGTGACATGTTGGTTTTGTAAAAGATATTTTGAATTTAGCGAAATATTGACATTGGTCACATGTTGACTTTGGAAATATGTATTGACTTTTGTGAAAGTCTAAAGCCCCGTTCATGCGCCACTGTTTACATACATGTGCAGAAATACACATATATGTATATTTACATAGGTATGTAAACGTGGCGCATGAACGCAATTGCATACATGTGTATATTTGCATCATATGTAAATTTGCACTGAGTCAAGAGGTAGTGCAAATGTATTTTTGCACATGTGTAATTTTGCACAGTATGCAAATTTGGCGCATGAACGCAAATACTGATTTACACACATAAGCAAAGAGAGAAAGAGAGGGTACCGAATGATGAACATGATCATGACTGGTCTTGCACAGCCATCATATCCCATAGCAAGCATGACAGGAGCATATCAATGGCAGCAGGGAGGGGAACCTACATGTAACTTCAACATATCGCATGATGATTATGGGGATTGTTAAATCAAAATCAATATACTTGTATACACGTTTCATCCAGGATCAAAGCATTGCTTTTATGAATAAGTGACTGAGAGACATTTTAATTATGTTTTCAAGATAAGGATCAGGACATCCTATATTTTGTTTTCATTCCGTCTAATTACCATCCAAGATCTCAGAGTTTGCAAAGATACGCGCATAATATGCTCTTCCCAGCTACAGCCCACTATAATTTTTAAAAAATCACAGACAACGTGCAATTCTCGAATAATCCCCATGATTCTGTGAAGGTGCAGTACTAGGGAAGTGTGACCCATCTATGGACCCTGCACAATGTGGAAAACCCCAAATCTGCTCATAATCCATCAGAACCTCCCGCAGTACATCCCCTTCTGGAAACTTGATGACTTCAGGCGCCATCTTCTCCATCAAATCATTGCAGACTCATGAACACATGTCACAGCCGTATAGATTTGGCAACACCAAAGACATGAGCAACATTTCTATATTCAGCTGTTGTTGCAAGCCAGTAGATTTTTATTGCTATTTGAAGTATAACAGACAATGTTTCATTTAATTTGTATTCGTTAGATTTTCCAGGGATCCAGACAGTTGTGCTTATATGTAGATATAGTCAAAAGATTCTTGTGACATCCATTATTCATTTGTGAAATTTTGAAGAACATGGTTCTTAGAACTGTTTCTGAAAGATATCCCAACTCCTGCTATTACTGATGACTATCTATGTCATCATCATAAAGGGAAACATCTTCTTTGTCTCCGCAGTACACCAGTGTCTACATGACCAAGGCTTGTGCTTAAATGAAGGAAACTGAAAATTAACCCTATCAAAATACATACCATCAGTTGGCGCATGAACGCATAGCAAATTTTGCATTTACACACCTGAGTATATTTACATAGGGTGTATTTTTGCATACAGTGCCATTTTTTGGCGCATGAACGGGGCTTAACTCAAATAAAAAGTTTACTTTGAAAAAGAAAATTATCAAGTGTCCTTCCCCTAAAACATATATTGAGATTATAGATATTTAGTATTTTTTTAATATGACGTTTCCACAATATATTCTCCTATAAAATATTCACCTTTGCGAAATGTTGACTCTTAAAATTGTAATTGCGTTGATAAGGTTTCTATCTAATGACTTGTTGAACACTAATGTCTGGCTAAAGTTGGATGTTTCAGACAGTATGTGTTAGGTCATTTGACTACGCTATTGCCCACATTACATCAGTCACCATGACTGATTATTTATACACACCTGATTGCAGGTTACAGATATATAACGATATAACAATTACAATTTAATCATGCAACTGAGGTTTAAGGGATATATCAGACTTGTGTATTGACTCTCAGAATACCCTACGGCGTCGCTTTCGGTATTACGTAACATGTATATTCGATCAACTCATTAAGGCCAACAGGTAAGTAATTACCGGTTCAACGCCATTGACCCAGCAGCTTGGTGTTTCAAGAACGCGAATGCAGTCAGACTTCAATAGAGCAGGGACCTAGCTATCAGAAAATCCTGTCTGTAAACGAGCCTGTCTTAGTATTACGTAACATGCGTATTCGATCAACTAACCCATCACAGAAGTCTCAACTCGTTTAGGCCGACAGGTAATTAGTTACCGGTTCAACGCCTCTGACCAAGAGAACGCCAATAGAGTCAGAAGCCCTTTATTAAATGGATGAGTGAACAAAAAGCACGAGGTTGTTATCCATTACGGAAATGAAACAGTTCATTTTTTACCTCACTAAGTCTTGTTTGATTCGATGTGGAGCATTTTTATTCATTGAATAAATAAAACAATACATACGTATATACCTTCATGTATTTATGGCAGTGCTCAGTTGTCCTTAGCGTCAAAATACTGCTTTGCCTCGTTTGAACAATCGATTATTTCGCCAATATTATGCTCACAAATCTGATATGTTTATTATTCGTTTTGTATCAATAATCAGTGTACTTTTAGAAATGTAGTGATGTAATGAATTCAGAATGTCTTTATTTGTTGCGTTTTCAAATTCACCAGTACCGTTTACAGTACAGTTTAATTAATTCGAACTCTCGAAACTAGTCTCCAATTTTGATCTTAGGATGGTTTAAACAATATTTATTCAGGTACTTTCATGTACAGGGGGATTGACAAACAGGGTTTCCCCTATGTTAATGTCTCTCCCCAAATAAATACATTTCAACAGGATGATTACATCATAATACATACATAAACAGATTATCAAAATATTGTCATCAAAATAAAATATTATGTCCGGTCGAAGCGTTTTGTAAGAGATATAAACTCATGTACAGACTGGATTATTTTTGTATAAATAGTATTTGACAGGTTCTTGTTACCAAATAAGACAGGTCCAGGTTATGCCCATTAATGTAAAAGAAACTTGCATGACGAATATTAGCATAATTTGGACAAGTGAATAGGTAGTGATGCGCATCTTCATACGCATGTCCACAGGAGCAACGCGAGTCGTCGTTCATAAATCTATCGATTTTATGACCGTTTAGGTTGCTTCAACCCAATCTTATCCGGCAATGTAAAATTTGTTCGTTTCTCGATCAAAAATTTTGAAAAATGTCATGAAGTTTAGTGTTATCTTTACACAATCTATTTTTAAATATTGCATACGATTCGGATTCCTTAAGATTGTCATGCAAGTTGTTCCATTCTACAACAGCTGACGGCAAGAAAGATCGTTTGTACATATCTGTTCGACAATTAGGAACTTGAATGGCATCGGAGTTTCTTAATTCGTAATGTGATTGACGGCAAATTGTAGGCGGGATGAGATCAGATAAGTAACTCGGAGTCAAATTGGCATGCATTTTATAAAATAAGCAAATTTTGTGGTTGTATCGTCTTACTGCTAATGAACTGAATCCAGTTTCATCATAAATTTTATAATTTTTCATGACTTGTTCCTTTCACCGCACCGCAGATATTTCTCAAAGCGTCCAAATGTAGTTTTTCGAGCAGAAATTCTTATGATTTAGTACAATTATTCCAAATTTGATCACAATAGTCAAAGATTGGAAGGATAAACGAACTGTACAACGTCTTTAGACTTTTGCGCCTTAATCGATATTTGAGGCTACGTAGACAGTTGATCATTGGACCAATTCTATTAACCATTTGTTCAATATGAGAGTGCCACTGGCCGTCTTTTTGAAAATTTAAACCAAGGTGTTTATCTTAGGATGACCCACTCACTGTAATATTATTGACAGCAGGAAAGGGATGCATGCAAAGTGTACATTAAACATTTCCGTAACCATTTGATCAGTTTATAATTTCGGCCGCTCTCTCAATACGATACACTGTTCATTTAAGACATAGCATAATAATGAATAGCCATTTCACACAAGTGTCCTTCCCCTAAAAACATATATTGAGATTATAGTAGAGAGATGAAGAATAGTTTATTAACGTAAATAATATTGACATATAAAACATGATTTACATTAATGACATTGTCGATGATATTGACAGCAACATACGATTATTTGCAGATGATACCTCTCTGTACGTAATAATTAATGACCCGAATGTAGCCGCTCAAGGCCTAAATAAAGATCTGTCTGTCATAAATTCTTGGGCTAACGAATGGCAAGTCGACTTTAATCCGAGTAAAACCGTTTCAATTCAGTTCACTCGTAAACATACACAGGCTATCAAACCTGTTTTATCAATGAATAATACAGCTATCGATGACGTTTCATCTCATAAACACCTGGGAGTAATTTTACAACAGGACTGCATGTGGCATAACCATATTGATAGTATCGTTAATAAAGTAAGTCCAATGATTAACTGCCTCAGGAGCTTTAAATACCGTCTTAATAGAAAAACTCTTCAGACCATGTTCAAATCGTTTATATTACCAGTTTTCGACTATGCGTGTCACATCTGGGATAATTGCACAAAAGAGCAGTCTCTACTTCTCGAAAAACTAAATTTGGACGCAATCAGAACTATATGTGGTGCAGTCCGGGGGACAAGTCATGCAAAGCTGTATTCAGAGACAAACATTAGCTCTCTACAAAAAAGGAGACATCGTCAAAAATTGTATGTATTTTACAAGATGGTTAATAAATTAGTACCTGATTATTTATCAAATTTAGTACCTGACAACGTGTCTGACGCTAGTCGTTACAACCTGAGAAACAATTCCGACCTACAAGGCATTAAATGTAACTCAAGTAATTATGCTAAATCTTTTCTACCGGACACTGTTACTATCTGGAATTCCCTCCCTTCTGACATTGTCAATTCGAGCACTTTTGGAGAATTTAAAAGGAAACTGAAGGAAACCAACACAAACCCAATTTATTTTGATTTATATAATGGCTCAAGATTTTGTCAAATAATCCACTCCCGCCTTCGGCTTGGTTGCAGCGATTTAAACGCTGATAAGTACGCGAGACATGTATCCGATATCTCTACTTGTAACTGTGGACATCATTCCGAAGATGCACTCCATTTCTTTCTTGTCTGCCCCATTTACCATGAGTTAAGAATAAACTCCAATTTCTTTACTCAAGGTTACAATCTACCATCAATTCTTTACGGAAATGCTAGCTCGAGTAATAAAGAAAATAGTGAACTACTAAAATCTGTCCATTACTTCATAATTTACTCTCGAAGATTCTCTGATTTCTGCTAAATTTCATACAACAAACTTCCCTTGCTAGAATATTGTCGTTTATGTAATTTTAGTTTATATGCTTTCAAATGCTCATGAATATGATTTGTATGCGTCACTAGTAATTATACATTGTAATTGTAATTCTTTTGGAGCGGCCTTTATATAAGCACCTCTGTGCTTGTTGGCCAATCCATTCATGAATTGTATGTCTTTTCATGAATAAATATGTTTAAACCATATAAAACATGATCATAAAAAAACAGCACACACACACCCCCACACACACACACACGCGCGCGCACACACCATTATCCCAACACATGTTCTTATTCAAACATCACATTAAATAATCCTATTCACTCTCGTACACACCCCATACACATTCCCATACTATCAAATTCATTCTCTCGTACAAAAAGCATACGCATAAAACCACACATTCTAAAAACAATGTATGATCAAACTAACATATGATAATTGAAATACTAACATAGTTTTGTTTTACGACGAAGTTGATATGTAGTAATTTTTTGAACAGACGTTTCCACAAAATACTCTCTGGTTTGCATTCAAATGAAATCCAAAATGAATATACCACTTTTTCTTAAATCCCAGAAAATTCTTTAGCGTTTATCAATCAAGTCAGTGAACCGTATCTCCTGAACATCCCAGTGACAACTTGTGTGTATCTCTGAGTCAACTCAACACGTGTCACGGTGCTCAGGTTGAAATAACAGTATTGGCGACAATACTCATTCGTACGTATTTTTAGATTGGTGTATGGTAATACCCGCACAGACTGCCCCCTCTACATTGAACAAACACGCAGATTTCGTAAACATTGATTTGTTTCTAAAATGTGTGATCTAATGATTCATTACTGTTCTGACATTGTAATCACTGTATGAAATGTGATTGTGTGTATTCATGATGCCATTCATACCCCCACAACTTAGACGTCCCATAACCCATACGGCCCAATACTCAGACGAATCAGTCAGGTGTGACTGTGGTGACAACCTACTGTTACCCATTGGTATAATGGACCTGTCCCATAGACTAACGAGATAGACGCATTGACCAGAAAAAGATTATAACTTTTTGCAAGTGATAGTGAGCAATATGTCCATAAGAGTAAATTAATTAACTTGGTTAGATGTCATGTTGTTAATGAGACATTATGTGCTTTTGAAAAAAAAGTGCTGAGACCATATTATTCATTGTGTGCTATGTGTACTGTGTATTTTGTGCTTAAAAGTAGTATATACAGAATTTTATTGATGAATATAGTCATGACTTGTTTGATTGGCATCAGACTGAATAAAGTTATCTCCCTATCTTTATGTATATTACATAAATGGGTAATTTTCAAAAAATGTCTGAAATATGTCTGTCCATGAAATATTTTTAAAAAATTATTTGGAAAGTGATAGAGTATTGTCATAATTGAAACAAGGTTCATTTCCAAATAAAAAATAGAAATATGCAAGCACAACGACAACTTGTTTGGTAATTAACAACAAATGATTAATTAAAATTGCTGTTACCGCCATTAAAAAAATTTCTTTTTTAAAAAGTAATCAATTCATATAACTGATAACTATGTTTTTATTATGAATTCCTTCCAGCTAAGACAAAGTTATCACTATTTTATTTTTTTTACTTTTAAGCATAGAAATGGAGGTAACAGCAGAGAAAGTATTTTCTGTGCTGTTACCACCCATACAATTGTTTTATCAGAGAAATTAATTAATTCACAGTGCTAAGACTTTTTATTATGACTCGCTATCCATGTTAAAATGTTTTGACTGAGAAAAGTAATAGCTATGTATTATTGTTTTACCTACAATTACGGTAACAGCATGGCAACTGTTAAAATATATTCCTCAACCCATAGACCTTTGATTTCTTGGATCAAGTTTTGGTTTAATCTTAGCCCCACCACATGTCTTCTATATTGACTGTACAAAAAGTGGCTTGATTGACACAGAGCCTCACTTTGGTTAGTGGGGGAGAAATCATTATTCCATGATGATTTATATGATGGTAACAGCATAGAACACAAAACCACGGACACATACAACAGGCTGGATTTTCAGTATTTCTTAATGTTCTCTTTTTATTCCTTTTTTGAAAAACTGACAAATTATGTGTGTAAATGTAGTTCTCAAGTTTTTGGACAGGCTGTTTTTGACACACCTCTGAACTGAATACTGAATGTGTATTTTGTGCTAAAATGTAGTACATTTTAAAATATACATAATTTTATTGATGAATAGAGTCATATAATTTTCAATTATGGAAACACATTTTTATGTTGAATAATATACTGAAGGTATATTTTGTGCTAAAGAGTAGTATATTACACAGAATTTTATTAATGAATACATTTTATTTATTATTTTTATGTTGAATAATATCGAGAATAAACTGATTCTCTATAAATATTAATTCTTATTCTTTGGGCCAGTCCATTAGTTGGGAAAGGTAACAATGGAGTCATCTTCAGTGCAACCAACCATAACGGATGTTGTTTTAACGCGTCTGAGTTATGGGACGTCTGAGTTATGGGAGGTTACCATTTATATATATATATATACTTGTATCTTGACGAGGACAGGCATTTAGATAAGCCTTTGGCTTGTTTGCATGTCCTCATTCATGTATAATTAACATGAATAAATATGTTTAAAAGAGACTGCCCCCCTTGCAATACACACATATCCCAGTATATCCAGACTTGCAAATTCTATTTAACTCGTTAAGAGCGCGACTTGGCTCCTCACGGGATGACTAGTGATGGCAATTAGATACTACAATACTGTACTGTATACACACTGGTTGATTTCAAATTTTGTTTGAGAACTTAATGAATAACTTACATGTGTTCTCTTTTTATTTTAAAGTTGACAATGTTGCTAAATATAAGTGTTACTTCAGCACGGAAATAGTTTTAAATGTTTTTTACAAGACAGTTTGAAATTCAAATTATTATATATAGATAGACAGGTACCGATATCATGACTTTCTTTATTACATTTAACGGTTAACAACATATATTACGTTTCAAATAGTGTGTACGGTTGTTGGAAGTGTCATAATATCTAAATATTCATGCAGTTGCATAAACATTGCATTCTACACGTTTGTATTTCGTATTCATATTGTAATCAATGATTTGAAAGCACGTATCTTATCAAGTTATCATACATACATTTATTATACATAACCGAGACATCAAAATCCTTGTCCCATAACTCTTCCATTTCCATTTTGTGTCTTCATGTTTATAGAAAATGATAATTAAGAATTCCGTCGATTCTTACATTATACAATAGCTGTGCTTTATTTTGCATATTCATATATGCATATATGAGATACATTTAAATGTACAACTACCTAAAATGGCTTATGTTTATGCTTATGATTTGTGACGGCAAGAAATATTTTATGATAAAAACGATGTTTAATCAATGTTTTTTTACAGTTAAATTGTTAATGTAAAAAACATAAGCACGCAACAGGCTTTCATTTCTAACAATAGCAAATTAAACATGCTTCAGTTTCACAGGAAGCTGAAGTAACAATAGGATAATCAAGGTGATATTGACATTAGTTACTTGTGATTGAAGTAGACACAGAAACATAAGCACGCAACAGGCTTTCATTTCTAACAATAGCAAATTACACATGCTTCAGTTTCACAGGAATCTGAAAACTAGGTTTTTGTTGCAAAGTATAATACTGAATTTTAGACATGTCTTATTGCTACTAGAGCACGTGAAACAGTTGAATAACCCGATCGCCGCACGATGTTGTATTATGGCATTACCCATATGGCGTGTTTACTTCATGTTGATATATTTTACAAGTGCGGATACCAGGTCGGGTTATTCGTTGACATGACAATGATTTCCAAAATACATGATAGTTTGGCAATGCAGAATCTCTCAGTGGATCTAATGAGGATATGTTAAACTTGTAACACTCGGGGGTTAGGCCAAACAAATACAGAAGCATTTATTTCTGGCTTCCTCCCGTGTCAGTTTCAAACCCACGCCTCAGATCTATTTCCCCCTATAGGTTTTAACAAAAGAAAGGGAGTCCTTAGCCTCAGAAAACATTGGACATTGAACATGTCAATCGTTTCTATTGAGATAGAGTGTAGGGGTTAGATTATTCACCATTTGGAAAAGTAACACATAACTAAGAAGGTTTGTGCTTTATTTATATAAATAATTGTGTAAAGTTTGTTTTAAGCCGTGAGAAGTTTGTATTAAATGGACTTTATGTCTTCATTCGAAAATGTCGTCAAAAAAAATCGCATCATTTTTGTCAGCCTGAAGACCATGCAGAAATTTTATTTTTTATTTTGTTGGCCTTAAACCAATTCTCTGACCGGGAAACACGAACCATTTATATTGTCTAATCTTATATAAAGCACGTCGAATTACCAAACAACATGATGTGATCTATTAAAGTGGAATAAGTCTTTGAAGGGCATCTAGAAGTGGCACTAATAAGAAAAAGGATATTTTCTGGATAACAACTTTTTTAATCTGAAAATATGCGACGTTTCGTGATATTCCATGCACCTGATGAAGGAGTAAGTATATACTCCGAAACGTCGTGTAATTCCACATAAAAGAAGTTGTTGTCCAGAAAATCTTCCTGTTCTGATTCATAGTGGAAGTTGAATTTGATAAAATCATCCGTTCATTTTGCTTGTACTTTCATGCAATATATAAATGTGTTGATATAACTATAGACTTGCTAGATTATATGATGTTTATACTGTATACTAGTAGATGTTATAAATGACAGTCACTGTCACATGCCTCTATATATACTAATTATATTTTTAATAAGCCCTGCCCATTATCGTTGGTAACTTTATATATTTAACAGCTCCTGATGTATTGCTGTGGATAGGTGTGTATGATGTACATTGTAATAGTTCTTGTTTACAAGTATATGCCATGAAACAAGCAATCAATTTAATTACATTGTAAATATAACTGTGTACGTAATGCATGCAGTTGTATATGAATATATGATGTGAAAATATGCAATCAATTTAATGAATATTGGCGTAAACTTACATTACAATAATTAACGAATTTTAACAAACGTTAATACTGAATATGTGATTATTAGAATAATATATATGTAAATATGAACTCAAAATAAATTTGAGACATTTTCGAAATGTATTTATTATTTAAATACCTATCTGTTGACTAGACCTACTTTGCCTACCTCCTCTCTAGGTATGCTATTTCAACCCTAACACAGACGAAACTTGAAACGTGGAGTAAGGGATGCGTAAAATCCCTATCCAAGGGCGGTAAGTCTGCATGGTCCCGTGACGTCACCTACGGAAATGTCACTCTCCTTTCAGTTACAGGGCAAGACAGCCGTGTTTGTTTTTGCTCTGAGATTGGGTATTTTTAGCTTGTTTTCGCTAACTTGCTATTGACTTCTTATTTAATTAAGAGGTAGTATCAACGCCTTAATCTACGTTCGTCGTTAACAGGTTGGTTAAACAACCTGTTTTTATGTAGGTGTTGAGTTACAAGGGGCCTTGTTGACATGTGCTAGGTGTGTGCTACCTGTCGGGTGGTTGCATGCTTTGCACGTGCAATTCGTGTCTTTTGCTTTTCTCTCACCTTCGTCGGGTGACTGCTCGGTTCGCACGGCCTTAGGTCGTACCTTCCGCCAGTTTCCTTTGTCTTCTAGATTAGGTGAATCTGTCGATAGTTCGTCGTTCTGCTTCGGTTGGCTTTCACCTTCGACTCGTCAGTGACCTCACAAGCGTCTCGTCGTCTACGTTTTTGTGAGCTGTCACTCGCCGTTGGCATTCCACTCGACTCGCTTCGCCAGTGATTAGCTTCGCCAATCACTCACTTCGCCAGTTGTTCGCTTTCGGTTTTGAATCTACTTGACTCGCATCGTCTCGCCAGTGACTCGCTTCGCCAGTCATTCGCTTCGACAATCATTCGCCTTTGGTTTGAATCTACTTGACTTGCTTCGTCTCGCCAGTGACTCGCTTTGCCAGTCATTCGCCTTAGGCTCAATTCTACTTGTCTCGTATCGTCTCGCCAGTGACTCGCTTCGCCGGTCATTAGCCTTAGGCCGGTTTCTACGTGAGTGTCTCGCCTCGCCAGTGTCTCGCCTACGCCAGTCACTCGCTTTCGCCTGTCACTTGCTAGTCACTCGCCTTTCGTTTGACTCGCTTTGTCTCGTCTGTGATTAGCTTCGTTAGTGTCTCGCCTCGCCAGTCACTTGCTTCCGCCGGTCACTCTCTATTCACTCGCTTTTGGTTTTCGACTCAACTTGTTTGTCTCGTCTCGTCTGTGACTCGCTTCGCCAGTGTCTCGCCATAGTCACTCGCTTCGCCTCGGCAGTCAATCGCCTGTCACTCGCCTTAGGCTTCACCATTGTCTGGCTAGTAGTTGATATTGACTTCGTTCCCTTCGGGTTCGGAGCTCTGCCTTCAACACTTTCGATAGTCTCCCTCGTCTGCCTTGCATGTTACTCACTTAAGCGTCACGTCGTCTAAGTTTTTTGTGAGTTTACACTCTTGGTGTTGGAGTAATTAGCTATCGGAAGGGTTGTTTTCTCACGCTACGCTACCTAGGTGTTTCGCGTCAGTGATTCGCCTGTCATTCACCTCGTCTAAATTACGGGGGCAAGTGTCTCGCCTATCGCTCACCGGTGTAAGTGACCCGACTGTCACTCACCTCGCCTAGGTTACGCGTGTTAGTGACTCGCCTGTCACTCACCGGTTAACTGATTGAGTGTTATTCACCAGTTGTTACTTCACTATGTACTCTGCTTTTTGTACGAATTGCGGAGGTAGGATGTCGGCCATCAAGGATCCGCACTTGCTGTGTAGAAAGTGTAAAGACTTATGTGAGGAGGATTATCGTTGTGATGAGTGTGCCGCTCTCTCCGCTTCAGACTTCCATGCGTACACTACGGCTATTCGTAAGTCCGTCGCCGATAGGGCTTCGTTAAGGAAGCGTTCAGCTACGTCGAATCAATGTCAGGAGGTGTCTCCCATTCGTCACCCGTCTCCAGAGGAGGCGGTAGACATTGTTCTGACTGAACGGGCGGATGAGTTCGACCGGGAGTCGCCGGTCTTATCCAAATCCGGTAGGGGTTCGAGAGATTCGGTCTCTCCCCCTCCGCGTTCGCGTTCACGTCCTCATCGCGCTTTGTCGCCCCCTTCGCCAAGGGGGGAGGTTGACAGGTGTATGTCGCCCCTTAGGCTTAAAGTCAGCGGACCCTCCACTCCCAAGAGCAAGAAGAAGAAGAGCAAGAAGGCCAGGTTTGACAAGGTCAATCCGGGGCTCCATCTTGCGTCCGTTAAAGACATGGTGTCTTCTTTGCTGGATGCTCGGTTGGGTCCGCTGACTTTACCTAATCACACCACCCCCGCTTCTACGCCAGGTCGTGAACCCAATGTGGACTGCGTGTCTCAGGGTCCGCGTCCCATGTCCTTAAGGGCCTCCGGGTCCGCTGCCTCCTCGTGTCTTCCTCACACCCCTTCGCGACGTGTCACGGTGGTGTCGCCCATCCGTGATTCCTCGCCCGACTCGATTGAGCGTGACGTCCGCTTCGTTGACGTATCGGACCCTCCTTTCATCAATATAGTGTCAGAGGCGGAGGGTACGGGGTTGTCAGAGGATCCGCCGGTTATCAACTCAGTCGCCATGCTGTCGGAGGTATCCTCGTTGGCGGAGGTACCTCTCAGTCAGGTCACCGTGTCGGGACTTGCTCGTCTGCAGCCAGGAGGGCTTCCTTTTGGCCCAAAGGGGACTTAGCTCCCGCGCGTCTCGCTCTTCTGCCTCATAGGCTCCTGCTGGACGCCGCGGAGGATATGGAGCAGGTCATTTCGTCTGCGGGCCCCAACCGTCTGCTTCCGCCGTTAGTGGTGTCGGATAGGCGCCGGCGTCATTTGCCTTTGTACCCGACTCCTTTCCAACTCGTCCCGCCTGCACTTGATCAGGGTTCGTCTCGGCTGATTTCCCCCGAACCGCCCCATCGCGTTACTGATGCGCAGCTTACGCATCTCGACAGGGAGGCTCGCACAGTTTTAGGGTTGGGCAACAACGTGGCGTTCACCTGTCAGGCGATGCTTGCCTGCGCCAAGCAGGCTGGCATGGAGTTGGGTGACCCGGTGCTGTTCAAGGCATTCGGCAATGTGGCCGCGGACCTTGCGCAGATGATGTTATCAGCTTTGCGGATTTCATCAGGGATTACAGTACTGCGCAGAGACAAATTTTTACATTGTTCAGGTCTCAATCCCGATCAGAAATCTTTCCTCCAACAGGCCCCTGCCCACTCTGAATCTCTCTTTGGGGGTCGTATCCCCGAGGTTCTGAGAGCGCGGCAGGAGGCTCAACAGCAGGACCTCACCAATCAACTGGTGAGTCAGAGGCAGACTACGCCTAAGCGCCCTCTGTCTAATTTCCGTCAGGGTCAAGGTCACGGCAGAGGCCAATCGACCCCCAAGAAGGCGAAGACGGACTTTCGGCGGGGAGGGCGTGGCCGCGGATCCACGGGTCAGTCCCCCAAGTCCCCTCGTCCCGGCTACAGGGGTCGTACCCCTCAGAAGGGGAAGCGGAGGAAGTGACTCTTGGTCCCCCCCCTCTGCTTCCCCCTCCACTCATTACCGTGTCGGAGGGTTCGGTGGGGGTCGGCTTTTTGTCAGCAACTGGGTGCAGTTAGGGTTAGACCTTTACGTTTGTCAGATTCTGGGTCAGGGATTCCGCATTCCCGTCTCATCCCCTCCGCCTCTCACCAAGGGAGCGTCCCTTGTCAAGGGACCGGCTCCAACTAACCTTGGAACAGGTGGAGATTTTAATCTCCAAGGGGGGGGGGTACTCCCCAGTATTTGTCAAACCGAAAAGGAATTCGAAAAAATGGCGGCTCATTCACGACTTGAAGGTGTTCAACCGCTCCTACCTCGTTCGGACGCCATATTTTCGACTCTTGACGCTTCCCTCTGTGATGCGATCTCTGGAGCACTCAGACTGCATGGTGTCGGGATCGCAGGTACCTCCGCTTCATTCTGGACTGGAGACACTTTCAGTGGTGCGTGCTCCCGTTCGGGATCTCGTCCGCCCCCTGGCTTTTCACACGTGTGACTCAGCCCATCGTCCAATTCTTGCACCAATCCGACATTCAGTTTCTAATGTATTTGGACGATGGGCTCGCTCACGACCGTTCTCCTGTCATTCTCGAGGCACAGCTCAGGTTCACAATAGACCTATTCCGTCGCCTAGGGTGGCTAGTGAACTTAGAGAAGTCAGACTTGGTTCCGGCGACTTGTCTGAAGATCTTAGGGGCTATCCTAGACACTCAGCTGTTCCGCGGGGTCATCACGAGGGAGCGGATGGCTCATTACGACCACCTAATGGATCTTGCGCTCGACGCGTCGCTCTCCCTACGTCAGTGGCAAAGAGTGTTGGGGTTGATAACGTTAGCTCAGGACCTGACCCGCAAGGGGATGTTGTTCCTCCGCCCATTACAGGTGTTCCTGAATCCCCACATCAGGGAGACTCGTTGCCGACATGCCATAGCTCTGACCCCAGAGCTCCATCGCTTCCTAGCCCGGTGGCGGGTGGACGAGAGTGTGTTCTCCGGGGTTCCACTTCGCCCTCGTCCCCCCTCAGCTCACCTGTTTGTAGACGCCTCCACCCAGGGGCGGGGGGCGCATCTGGGTCATGAGCAGGTGGCGGGAGTCTGGTCTCTGTCGGATCAGGACCAACCTATCAACGTCCTCGAGTTGGACGCAGTACGCCTAGCCATTCAGCACTGGCAGACCCCCCTGCGAGGCCAGGATCTGCTAGTCCACACGGACAGTACAGCGGCTGCTTGGTCAATAAACAAGCAGGGGTCTACCAGGGCAGAGTCTCTGCTACGAGTGTCACTCCGGCTCTTCGAGCTGGTGGACGAGGTGGACCTGGACATTCGAGCAGTCCACATTCCAGGTGCCAAGAACATCTTGGCGGACGCGCTGTCGCGACCGGATGCCCCGCCTACGACGGAGTGGCAACTTAACCTGGTAGTCTTCAGGGGGTTGTGTCTCCAGTTCGGCACCCCTCTGATAGACCTATTCGCGACATGTCTCAATCATCAATTGCCAACCTATGTCTCTCCAGTTCCAGACCCGCTAGCGATGGGCTTAGACACGCTCTCGTTAGGGTGGGAGGGGATGGACGCCTATGCTTTTCCGCCGCCGGCCATCCTCTCCCAAACGGTAGCCAAGATAGGGACAACTCGGGATCTTTGTCTTCTTCTGGTCGCCCCTTGGTGGCCAGCCCGACCGTGGTTCGTTCCTCTCCGGCGGCTCTGTCATCAGGAACCTGTTCCGATTCAGCCAAGGAGAGATCTGCTCCTCAGCAGGCCAAGCGGAAGGTTACACAAGAACCCTCAGGTGTTCTGCCTTCACGCTTGGCTTGCATTAAGAGAGGGTTAAGGAGCAGTGGTTATTCAAGGTGCGTCGCCAATGCCATAGCCACCTCGCATAGGAAGACCACTAGGAAACTCTACAATTTCCAGTGGCAGGCCTTCGCCTCCTTCTGCGCTCAGGGGATTTCATCCCGGCAATGGCCTCAGTTCCTCAGGTGTCGGAGTACTTAGTGTACCTACGCAACACCAGGCATCTTAAGGCGTCATCAGTTAATACCAACATGTCTGCTATCCTCTCTGTTCTCAGGAAGAGGTCGCCAGGGTTAGATGTGTCGGTCCTCAAGGACCTCGTCAAAACCTACTGTTCTGTTGATGGCAGGACTAAGCGTCGTCCACCTGAATGGGACTTAGCCATTGTGCTCAACCATATTCGCTCCGATACGTATGAACCGCTCTGCGACGTACCCCTCCTCTCTCTCACCATCAAGGTCATTTTTCTGGTGACCATGGCCTACGCAGCTCGGATTTCTGAGATCCATGCTTTGCAGGCGGACCTTCTACGCTTTGAGGTCAGGGAGGGGGGGTCAGCCTTTCTTGGTTTAGCTCCCGACCAGGCAGCTGATGAGGCTGGCCGTACCTTCTCTATTCCGGCTCTGGGTTCTGACTCAGGAGAGATGGATCTCTCTCTGTGTCCAGTTAGGGCTTTGAGGGTGTACGTGCAGCGTACCCGCAGGCTGATGGATGGCAGGCGTCGACTGTTCTTGCCTCACTCGCCGAGGAGCACCAAAGAGCTAGATAAGCGAGCGTTGGTGTATCTGAGGTCGGCTGTCATCGATGCGTACAAGGTTGCTGACGTGCCTCCTCCTTCGCGTGCCAACCTGCATGAGATCCGTGCAGTTTCAGCCACGATGGCTTACCACTGCAACATCGCGGTCTCGGATGTCATGGCGGGGTGATTTTGGCGTTCCTCAGAGGTTTTTGCAAACCATTGCCTACGAGATGTCTCCACAGCAGATCTCGAAGGCATCTCTAGGCTAGGTCCACAAGTGTTCGCTCAGGCGGTCCCCCCAACGAGACCTAGAAGGGTCAGTCCTCTTAGGAGGTTGTTCCTTGCAGGGTTTTTGATGCTCATTGTAATAAACCTTGTTTGCATTGTTTGCTCTTTGTCTTTTTTTTTTCTTTAGCTTCGCTTTTAACACCCCCTCCCCGTTGGGGTCGGGGGTAGTGTGTTGATCAGAAGTTGAGTGGCTGGGTTGTCTCTTCGATCCGCTCAGCGGTAGAGATGGTATCTCCCGGGCTGTGCCTTGTCCTCACCACAGGGTGGAGGACTCGTAGGTTAGCTTACACTCAGGGCTTGTTGCTGGTCTCGTCTCTACCACATACCTACTGACCCGCCTCCATGCAGTGGGATTCTAGGCAAAGTAGGTCTAGTCAACAGATAGGTATTTAAATAATATTACGTTTTTGATTAAACGTAATTATTTATACTTACCTGTTGACTAGACCTACGCGCTAGGCGCGCCCATCCTCCCGACTTCGTCTGTCTTGCCTTTTGGGACTTTCGGAGAGTGGCATTTCCGGTGGTGACGTCACGAGACCATGCAGAATTACCGCCCTTGGATAGGGATTTTACGCATCCCTTACTCCACGTTTCAAGTTTCGTCTGTGTTAGGGTTGAAATAGCATACCTAGAGAGGAGGTAGGCAAAGTAGGTCTAGTCAACAGGTAAGTATAAAAAATTACGTTTAATCAAAACGTACTATTTTGATATTTTGTCAACAGTCACAGCTTCGGTAACATTACACTTACGCCACTCGCTAAAATCTTAATTAATTAATTCGATATTTAATGATCATTTTATACAATTGATGTACAGTTATATTAATCAGCTTTAAAATTATAACATTTTGCATGTACTTTGTAGATATGACATCATAATGCAATAACAAATTTCGAAACGACCACGTTTGCAGCATTGACGTACTTAACGGCCCAAAATAGCCTTCTTGACGTATTTATGTATTTATTACTATAGCTATCCCGTTGGTTTGTTTGATTTACCACTCATGCCTGAATGAACATATCGGTATTTAATTCTCTATAAACGAGTGGCCGAGATAGACGATGTCGACGATAAACATATCTTCTTTCACTGATTTCACAATGTATCGTGGTTTTCCTCGGGAGAGTAGAAGGTACCAGTGGAACTGACAAACATGTTAAATATAAATCTTATCCGGTGGGATATTCCACAATTCTGGGGAACCCGTATTATTGGCGTCATCGCTAAGTTTCTTATTATAGCTAGTGGATCATTACGACCAATCGTCAGGGCGCATCACCGTCACGTGACACGTGGATCTATTCTTAGAGAGTATAAATACTGATGGCCTCCTGTCAGTTGGCGATATATCAAAACATTACTTCACCTGGTGATAACCATCTTACAAGATTTGATCATCCTTGATACAAGAAGATTTCTTTGGATTGACGCTCTTTTGGATTTAAATCAGGTTTGTAGTTATAATTGTATTACATAGTTTGTGAAGGTCGAGTTTTTCTTTATTTTATCAAAAAAAGGATTTTGGAGTAGCAGATCGACAGGTTAATATTGTAATTCATTCTGCAACAGTTTATTACGTGAACTTCCGAAGCCACCCAGTTGATAAGTTCTAGGAAATATTTAGTAGGTAATTCAGCGTCTCCCGGTAACCACCAACTCGTATGCAGTAATTAAAACAATTGACAGCATCTTTGACCCGACCGACCGGTGTGGCCAGTTCGAAGTATCCCTATAGCGTCGGTTTAATGTTTACAACATCTCACGAACTGGAGGAACATTAAATCATCTCATCTTACACCGGTTACATGAAGATAAAGTAGCATTTAATACATTATGTCATCTTACGTATACCACTGCAGATTCGTCCATCCTGTTCTGGAAGCAAATAAAGCTGGGAAGCGGACATCAATGTAGAACATATACCTGGGTTCCGTTCAATAACAGTGAGCGCTTATAACCGCTCATAGATTGCTCAATGTAGCGCTCAAGTAGCGCTCATTCTCTCCTGAACGACACGGTGCAAAACCTCAAAGTTCGCTCGCTTTGCTACGTAGCGCTACATGAGCAATCGCGTTCAAAAGAGGTTTAATTGAGGCTAATTGAGCGATGACTTTGAAACCTCTCTTGAACACGGCCTAGGTTTGTTAATTTGGATGATAATTGTGC
>OW388297.1:66191678-66260209 GCA_936450465.1 Gibbula magus | reverse complement strand
CTCAAGTAGCGCTCAAGTAGCGCTCATTCTCTCTTGAACGACACGGTGCAAATTCCTCTAAGTTTGCTCGCCTTGCTACGTAGCGCTACATTGAGCAATCGCGTTCAAGAGCGGTTTTAAAAGTAATCGCTAATTTAATTTAATCATTATATAATTTGATTAAATAATACCAAATAATTGAGACAAAGTTTTGGGCTTTCCACTGTGTACTGATGTAAGTAATACTCATGACCAAGCACTGTTGCAGTTTACATCATTTCATCTCACTATCACGTATTAATAATGAAATCTGAGCGGATTTTTACTTCGGTGTACTATTAAACCATATTATGTGAATTTGTTCCTAATCTGTCTTTTTTACGTGCATGTTATTTTCAAAACGGTATTTAAATTGTTGATACCAGTTTTGTTATGATGTTATTCGTTGTAGTCTTGTTGTTTTAAAAAAAATAAAGGTTATTGTTTCAAAGTGTATTGCCTTGTTCTGTTGATGGAGGGTAACATATAGCGATCGTTCGATTGTTCAGTGTCTTGTCGTGCAACTATCAAGTACAAATTGGAGTAAAACGCGCTTACAGGTACGGTAGAAACACCCTGCACCCTCTATACAGTTACAGTATATAGGGTGTAGGTATTTTACCTACGTTTTACCTTCAGTTTAATTACGATATCGAATTCCTGTGTTATATAGGCATTTATTACCCATATGGTTGAAAATATAACATAGTTAATATTATTGATATGAGCACATGTGCACATATCACGTTTGCCTAGCAACCATTGTTTCACCGCGACTTGACGTATTTTTTCGTCTGTGACGTCATAAACCGATTGTTCGTGACGTCACTGTAGCTTGCCGTCGCAAGAGAGGTTGGTCGTTTCCTGTCTATTTTTAGGCGAATGATTCGGCACAGAATTGGTAATGAAGACATTATTACACTCGAAAGTGTGCCGTATGACTTTTACAAAACTCGTGCAAATGTGTGTATAGCCCTCGCTCTCGCTCGGGCAATACAAACATTCATACTCGTTTCGTAAAAGTCATATGACACACTTCCTCGGGTAATAATCTCTATATCTCTACAATCGATTGATGTTCATATATGAACTTGTGGTGGTTTCAAATAAAACAATTTTGAAATGGAAAAGAAATGACGAAATATACGAGACAAAATATACTTATACATTGAAAGTTTGAATTGATAACTTATTACTATTTATTCACTGGCACGCTGCTAACATATATTCCAATCATAAAGGACATGCTGTACCCTGAGTGTATTCAGTCGAGTGTATTATTTAAATAAAGTTTTCAAACAAATATTACAGGGTAAGTTCATTTTGAATAATGAATGACAAAATATATTTCAAGCGCTCATTACACTTACTTTTATACCTCATACTGGGGTCAATATCGTTGCCTTCGACCGGTTCAAGAGTGACCGTTAACAGTGTTATGTTAACCAAAACACTTATGTACCACGAACTGTGATATGTGCGAATAGACGAATCACTTTCGTTGGTGATCAAGCTTTGGATCACCACATGCAATCGGGTACTGATAATTAAAGCTATTAGTAAAAATTAATGGAGTGAGAAAACAACAGGATGACGTCGCGAGGTAATTTGATGTTCTGGTTTCAATATATTCATCAGTTGTCACCGGAGGTTTTTCTCTTTCTAACGTGAATAAAGTATATGACACAAACATATTAAAATCGATTTAGTTAATTGATTGATCGTCTCCTTCGATGAATGATAACAGAGCTTTATCGTGTCGTCGATTACATTATTCAAATATCTTTACATTCAGAAGGGGTCATGAAATAACCCTGAAAGGTCTTACACGCTTCAGAGATCATTTATATGCTTTTTAGTCTTTCTGTAAGTGATACGGCTTCACCTGGCTTCGATGTAAACAATCGGCGAATCGCGAACTGTTTTAACATTAGCACCGTAACTACTCATTTTCATGACAGTTACCTAAAGTCTTGTTGATTCCCTGTACCAAGACGCATTCAACAGAAGTAATTTAACGTCGATTCATGTAAAGTACGGACTGTAATCGGTAAAAACATTACTCACCGAAGCAGGAGAACATCTTTCCGACGCCATTTTTAAAGGGTACATTTCCGGGATCGACCGAGAATTCACGGAAATGGCCGATGTCGTTTCCGATAGGGATGTTGGTCCTTCCGACATCAGAGTGATTGTTTCTGTAATTACCGTGAATTCACCGATATTGCTGCGATTGTTTCGAGAAAAGAAGCATTTTCTTCCGTAATGGACGCATTTCATTCAAATTTGGCTGGATTTTCTTCAAAATTGACGCATTTCCTTCAATTACTTAGGGGGGCCTGACATTGATGATTTTACGTCAAACATTATAAAAAATATTCTACTACAACATAGTGTGTATAGGTGGTGTATCTTTATCTAAGATTTCTTTTAGATATTAGATGTTTCAGTTGATAGAATTTGAGGACCGTGTAGCCTTTCTGCCCATGTCATGTAAGTACCTTAGAAATTCAAATCATTACGTATTTGGTTATCTATAGGAATATTGTTATAATTGTGTAAATCGTTTTTATATTATGAATACAATTTCATTTTGCAATATATTAACATAAAAAGGAAAATAAAAAAATAGAGAGAGTTATCTCCTCTGTACGTGGAATTTTATGAAATTTTATTTTATGTATGATATCTCGGCTATTCTCTGATATTGTATCTTTCCTTATTGTTGAATCTTAATCTAGTTCTCATTTACTATAAACTATAATAACTTATACATCATGTGTCAGTTTAAAAAACAATCTTGAGTTTATAAATGCTCTTTTTATTGATGCATCAGTTTTTTAAATGTACATTTCTGAAAGTTACTGAATTAATGGATTAAAATGTGTTTGATTTCATATCAATACTGTAATATATTTGTAAAAAGACAGATTGTCTAATTTCAAGAAACACTTACTTATAGAGAAAATATTTATCGTCGCAATACTTTCAAAACCCGGTCTCACAAGGGGGTGCCAGTAGTTAAAAAACGTGCCGTTGACCTGCTGTTTTTGTGGGTTATATTAGATTCAGAATTCATTTTTCAACAAAATCATAACACAATTAGAAATATCTTTAATGTTTATATTTTGTGGATTTCTTTAATGTTGATATTTTGTGTTCTGCCTCTTTAAACAATCTAATGTAAAAAGCATTACCAAGTATTACAATGTCACAAACTAGCTATAATATGTATAACAGTGTTTTGCTTCTTAAAACAATGTATTGCAATAAAGAAAGAAAATTTATCACAACGTACAACAATGTACCACAAAGACAGAGTGCGATATGGCAATAACGTACGTGAAGAGTTATTCCCCTTGATCGGGATGGTGACATATTTGATCGGCAGATGGCAGGATATAAAGAAGGGGCATGACCAAGCCGTGACGCTGGTTTAGTATCAAAACACTGGATTTTTTTCCTGGAATGAGACCATGGTCAGTCTATATGGTGAGCCTGTCATCACATCTTGCTAGATAGAATATAAACTCCACACAATGCAAGGAACATGCCTTCTGTATGATCCGGGTCTGTTTAACCAGGGGTCGTGCACTGATATCGAACTGTCAGCGTCCATACATACAGCTGTTGGTCAGGACAAGCCTATGCACGAGAACGCCCTGCCCAGTGCTGGCTTACATGCCTCTCATCACGTATACATTTTTATGAAAAAATCTGAATGTGCATTTCTATTATACAATTAATTCAAGTACAACTTAGAGTTTTATAGGTTGGTAATTTCATGTTTTGTATGCATTTATATGTGAGGAAAAATGGACCTTCAATTCCAACTTTAACTACTTTCTCTTCCGTTTCCTCAATATTTGTTTGTTGTTTTGTTTCTTTGGGCAGTTCTAAAATGTTTTGAATTAATTATTTTTACAATCATCATTATGTGTTATAATAATATGTGTATTTAATGAAAATAGCTTGATATAAGTTCATTCTACCAAAGACAATTTCTTGGACAAATGCTGAACAATAAAATCAATTTTAAAATTGAGAACAAATACTATTCTAGGCAGAGTAGAAAGGTATTTCTTAATTTCAAATTCTAACCAATCCAGAGAATTAAGGAATTGTAGAGTTATGTATAACTGTTGATATTTTCCCTTGGTTACGATGATTGTGTCAAGGAATTGTCCACATTATTGATATTCAAAATCTTTATTCCTTCTCACTCGGATCACAGTTCAAAAAGGCTATCGGCCGTTTTCTGGTAAATATTTATATGTTAAATATCGGTGTTCGTAAACATTTCTGGCATTGTTATTCAACACACACAAATTTATATTAAAACCAACTGCGTTAGCCAGAGGTTTTAAACGCTGATATTTGCAACAATGCATCCTGGAAAGTTTACAAATGCAACTATTTATCGATATTGTAACATGATCGTTAGTTATCAGACGTTTTAGAGCGAACTTTCTATTTGCGTATCTATTTCAGAGTGGAAAGGAGTTTGCGACTGTTCCATTTTCTTAGCAGTGTGGTTAGGTCAAAACAAATGTGAATGCTACCTATTGTGATATACGTTAGCAACAATTTACATGTAATTTACAGTGTCACTCATAACTATGCCTACTTACAATATTTACCTATCCTTTTAGATGGAGATAAACATTTACCTATGGCATCAACAAACACAGTGAAACCCCAAGAACAAAAATCTTAAACTTGCCAAAGACCATTGTGACAGTGATGCTAAATTTGTGATATCAAAACTGTTGATCATTATGACGCCATTCCATGGCAAAGGTATTCGAAGAAATTGACCGCATTAAAGTGGAAGGCAAACTTTGACAAATTTAGCCAGTTGAAAACATTTTAATTTCTTTAAACTAAATTCATATTGAGAGTAATACGTGATATCTGCGGGTATACACAAGTTATAGCAAATTACACTGACACCTGAAAAAATTGAGTGAGGTACAAATATTAAAAGAATCAGAAAAATTAAATCTTGAGCCTGTTCGAATCTAGTAAACATGATGTATCAGTCTGCGCTGTGTTGCCCTAGACAATTTGCGGATATTTATTGTAAATCAACTAAGGGAAATATTTCAAATCAACCAATAAGAATTAAGGATACCCTGAAGTCATGTTACAATCATTCTTGACTGATAACTTGTGTAGAATGACTTTCTTAGCCTTATGTCTTATGATATAGACTTAAAAGGAGGGTTCTATCGGGGTATTTTTTGTGGAAACAAAATTCGAGAGGATATCCCTGTTTACACATATATGCTTTTACTATATGATTAAAACACAGTCAAATTGAAAGATATTAATGAAGTAAATAGTTTGATGACTTTACATTTGACAATTTGATAAAGACAAGCGCACATTTGTGGAAAAATCAAACAATGAGAATTGAAGCCATTCATCGGCGCTGCGAGTGGGGAAAACTTCGCTACGGCCTAACAGCATATTGTTTATTACTTTTATGATACATTATGTGTTACTATGTGAATATTCTATCAGTGAATATGTTTTATTATAACACAAAAATAAAATTGGGTTAAATATAGCGTGTTTTCATTTCACGAACTGTCAAGGATCCAAGATGGCGGATGCTGCCGATAGATTGTTGATAGAACTTTCTCTTTAAGGCCTGCTCCTTTTCGATAACCAAAGTTTGTTCTGAACAGCCGGTACATGTGTGAAATTAAAGGAATGGGTCTGAACACTGTTATGGCACCACCTGTTTCACGAGAACATGTTCCGCACACCAAGAACACTATTCAAAGACACTCCTGTCATATTGCGCATATACTATGTTCAGAACAAACTTCTGTAATTGAAAGAAGCAGGCCATATATCAACACTTGTCGATTAAAGAAAAGTCTCATATATGTGTTATCGATATTGTTGATGTATTACAAGAATCTAATGTATCAGATCTGTCATACACTTAACTTTAAAACTTTTTATTGTTTCAGTGACTGCGAACTAAGCCATGGCAGAACCTGCTAAGACGAGTCGCTCTCTTCGCAGCCGAGACTCCTGGGTAGAGAAGAAACGACAGACTCAACACTCACACCCCCTCCGTAAAAACAGTTAATGTCATTCTTTGTCTGATAACACACTTCTTGATATAGTATAGAGCAAAAAAAATGAGACAAATTTCAAAAGTAGTTTTTGCGGTACCGCTCAGTGTTTTCGAACATGATTTGTTAATATTCTGCATTTCTGACATTGGTATGATGTTCTCAGCATTACCTCCCCTGTTGTTTGGTAGTGTCACGTGACGACGCTGTAGCAGACGACTTCCTAGTTACCTACGTTACTTTGAAAACGGGGGCAAAATATGGACTCCACGCTTTTTATGAAAAAGAAAGTTACAGAAAACATTGGGGTTATCTCAGAGAATCATCACATAGAATTATTGTCAGATTTCAAGTTGCAGTGAGTTTCCAGCGCAGGCCGGAATTAAAGTTTTCGCTGTCTCAGATGGCCTGGATGAGATTAGAAAATTAGGTTTAATCCCGTTCTGTAAAATTACAGGTCGCATTGATTAGAGGAAGTACTATAAACTTTTACAAATGGGTGTGCCGGATTTAAATACTGAAAAAAGTGGACATTTTTTTGTTATACAACAAGACTATGACTGTGTTTGCACTTACGCGCACACCAAAACATGAATTTCGTAACATGACATGCAGAGTATAATTTTCTTGCTGTTTCACCAGATCTGAACCACATTGAAAATGTTTGGCAAATCTTCAAGGACACGCTTGATAAGTTAGAACCAAAATATATTGCAGATTAGAAACGAATCAGTCATTAAAAGTCGATCAAGCTATCTGAGGAACTCAAAGACGATCTGGTTTATTTCATGTCTCGACAGATAAAATAGTGTTTGGAGCGAAACGGCGGCCTGACTGGCTATTGTCCTACTTTAAACAATTTGTAAATAGATTATCTACATATGTGCCAATTATCATAAACCTATGTCAAAAATTAAATTAAGGAGTTGAATTCAAAGTTGTCTCATTTTTTTGCCCGATACTATACATCTTTTGTTTGATAACACACCCTTTGTAAAAACAGTTCATTTCTTTTTTTGTCTGATAACACACTCCTTAATATATCTTTTTGGGTTTGATAATACATCATTTGTAAAAAAACATTAAATTCTCTCTTAGTCTCATAACACACTCCTTAATACATCTTTTGTTTGATGACACATCCTTTGCAATTACACTTAATGTCTTTCTTTGTCTGATTACAAACTCCTTAATGTTGGCCTTTGCTCAATAACACGTGCACACCCTTTGTAAAACAATTCATTTCTTTTAGAGTCTTTTAACACACTCCTTAAAGATAATATCATCTCTCTGTTTTTTTCGATGTTAATTCGTTTATTAATATAGACAATACTTTCAAGTAAACAAAACACCAAAGATTATTTTGAAGCGTCACCTACTTTTTTTTTTTTTTTTTTTTATTTTTTTTTATTATTCCATTTCACTTCACATATGTATACAGCATACAAGCATACAAAGGCATTGAACATATTCAGTTAAGATAATAGTTGTAACAGTGTTGACATTGTAAAGTAAAGATGCAAGGACAATGAGAAATAAATTATTTCATGGGTGCTTCATACAGTGAATAGAATCATTGGTAACTATTTCCATTTTCTTAAAAAGACATGTAAAATTGTATATGGTAAAGCTACAAGGACAATGAAAGAAAATTATTTTATGGGTGCTTCATACAGTGTCTAGTATCACTGGTAACTGTTTCCATTTTTTAAAAAAAGACCCTAACCTGTTATTCTTCCTAGCTATAAATCTTTCAATTGAGCATGTCATCTTTAGATTTTTAAAGAATCCCTCAGAAGAAAGTACAAGTTGTTTAATACTTGAGATGTAGATAAATCTTTTTGCTAGAAGTATGATATGATTGAGTATTTTATTGTCAAAGGAAAATCCAAACATAATATGCCATTTTGTAAGTGTTATATTACCTTTTAGGTGTTGGTTAATAAAGAGTTCCAAATTCATCCAAAAATTCTGAACAAATTCACATTCAAAGTACACATGTAAAATATCTTCTGAGGTATGCTTACAAAAAGAGCATTTATCATTATCAACAAGCTTCATCTTCATTAGTTCTTTTTTTGTATATACAATTCTAAAAATGAACTTGTATTGGAAATCTAGGAGTTTGCAATCATTTGTGCATTTCTTATAAAATCTAAACACATCATCCCAAATTATATCATGCTGGAAAACAGTGTTCCAATATTCAAGTACCTTTGGTACAGTGTTATTTTTAATCAATTTGTCATAAAATATTCTTGACCCTTTACTGTTAGAGATCATGTCATGATGGACAGTATTAATGGTGAGATGATTCAAGCATACAGTTCTGCTATCCAGCTGCTGTCTCAAAATCAATGGGATGTTGTTTAACAAATGTTTATAGTCTAGAAATGTTCCTTTTATTTTGAACTTCTCTTTTAGATTTTCAAAGTTGAGAAAACCATTTTCAGAATATATATCTCTGATATAGTGTATACCTTGATCATACCAATTTCTTATAATATAAGAAGACTTAAATAAATGATTTAACCAAAGTGGCTGAGCCAAGATTTGGTCTATGTCATGAAAGTCAAATGAATGTTTTTTATAAAATATTCTCCCGGCTGATAAAACATCTCTCCAGTAAGGATTAGCATTATTAGATAAGCATTCAATAGCATTAGAGCCTAGAGTATATAAGTGGTCTAAGGGAAAGATGTTAATAAAACTGGAATTTTTCTTCAAGTGACATTTCAGTGATTTCAATTTCAAAGCATTGATAAAACACTCTATATCAATCATTCTAAGCCCTCCATCTTCATACAACCTGTTGATATTTGATCTTTTAATTTTATCATTTTTGTTATTCCAAAGGAATTTATAAATAATTTTATTAAGATCATCAATAAATGATTTAGGGGGGTTAGGAAGAGCAGAGAAAATATGTACTAAGGTTGAGATTGCTAGGGTTTTGATAACTGTGATTTTTCCAATTAGAGTTAAGTTTCTTCTTCGCCAGCTAGAAAGTAATCTATTAATGTGTTCTAGGCGTTTTCTTGTATTGATTACCCACAAGTCCTGAAGAGAAGCATTCAAAGTTATTCCAAGAATTTCAAAGTCCCCATTGTGCCAGTCTAAATACAAGTCATTAGCTAAATTTATAGAACTACCTGTCATTGAACCAATCCATATAGCTTTTGTTTTAGTAATGTTCATTTTGAGCCCTGACATTTCATAGAATTTATTGAGAGTTTGTATTGCTGCATTAAGGCTTTTTTCAGATCCATCTAAGAATAGTTGTGTATCATCAGCATATTGGCCTAGTTTTTGTTCTATGTCATTAACTGTTATGCCCTTAATATCAGGATTTGATCTTATCATAATTCCTAGTATTTCAACTGCAAGGATAAAAAGATATGGTGAAATTGGGTCACCCTGTCTGCATCCTACGTAGCGTCACCTACTTAATAAGATCTTGCCATTCAAAGTGAGTAAAATTGGCCTGCTAATTATCCCAATCCTTAAACAGACTGCCGGGCCGCCATTAGCTTTCGTTAGCGATGTGACGTCATACTCAAGAGTTGCTTAATAAAAGCCTTAGACAATTTGTCAATTTTCGTCGAAAAACATAATAAGAAAGATTCGACATTACAAGTTTCCGATAGAATAGGTATTCGTGCGTCCGTAGGGAGTAATTAAGAAATTTTAGGAGCATTTTTCGATATTCAATCGCTGATTTTAGATTTGTTCTTTTCCCAATCAAGTGGAGTGTTAGGTTATCTTAAAGGCTATAATATGTTTTGAAATGAATAACTGACAATTCAAAAATAGAAAAGATCATGCAATTTTTTGTTATTATAAACGTCATTATTAGTTAAATGTTTTGTTGTGCTTGATTTTGTGTTTGAAGAGGCCTATATATATAGTTTGAAATCTACTGCGTCAATATTTCTCAGGGTGATTTTATATTGCTAATAGAATAGTTGCATTATACCTAAAAAAAATCATATAATTTTCATCACTGTTACTGGTTAACATTTTTTGGAAAAAAATATATTCGGGCTATCTTTTAATCTATAGTCGTGACATTTACAATTACTTAGATTCAGTGTAATACCACTGACCTAACATAAACATTCATTAGATATAGCATTGCATGAGCTTTACTAAAAAAAACATCAGATTTTCTCATTTTCCTGATATAAGGAACATATATTTTCTTATTTTGCAATTGGACGAATGTGAAATAAAAAATTATTCAACATACCCATGAGTCAATGAATGAGGCGTGTTAACACCGTTATAATCCTATTAAATGTGAAATAGTTTTTTCATCATCTGACATGTGTGCCGACGCTATATTGGGCATCGATAAGAATTGTTCCAAAACACATTGCAGAATTCGGGTCCAGCAATGGTCACATCCGGTATTAAACAGTGTTGACATCCTCTGCCATTTGTGGTTAGTTTTACGGGGCGTGTATATATTTAATTTATGTATAAAATTTAGGGACAAAGGTAAATATGTTATTTGGCAGTTATGTAAGGCTAATTCTAGTGGATTCTGTCATTAGATGCCAAGCGACTCCTGTGTATTTCGTCACAAGGCCTGTCACGTGGCATTCGCTCTCTTCTAAAGTTTTACGAGACGTAATTGAGCGGCGTTCTAAAAAGGCGTTATAAAAGGTGTTTATTGGTTGAATTGACATATATCAAGTGGAATCCTCGTAATCTTTGAATATGCTTGAATAAAAACCGAAAAGTGATATGGTCGGGGTTTGTTGGTTTTTAATACTCTTTTTTGGGTTTGATAACACATCATTTGTAAAAACATTTAATTTCTTTCTTTGTCTGATAACACATTCCTTGATATGTGTTCTTTTGTTTTATAATACACCGTATGGGAAAACAGTTCTTTGTCTGTTAACACATTCCTTAATGTTATTTTGCTCAATACCGTAGGATATAGTCAACGCCCCGTCTGTCCGTCCGTCTGTCTGTCCGTCCGTAATCATTTCGTTTCCGGAGAAGAACTCGAAAACCATTTATCATATCTTTCTGAAACTTCACATATGTATTACACATTTACTGCAGTGGTGCCTTTTGATATTTTCAGATTTTTAAAATTTTTTTTTTTTTCGTTTCCATAGAAACTTGTTGAATTTGGACTTTGTCAGAGACAGGTTCGTTTCCGGAGCACAGCTCCGAAACCGTTCATCATATCTTCCTGAAACTTTGCATGTGTATTACCCACTAACTGAAGTGGTGCCTATTGATATTTTCAGATTTCTGAACATTTTATTTTTTTTTTGTTTCCATAGAAACTTGTTGAATTTGGACTTTGTTCAGAGGCAGGTTCGTTTCCGGAGCACAGCTCCAAAACCGTTCATCATATCTTCCTGAAACTTTGCATGTGTATTACCCACTAACTGAAGTGGTGCCTTTTGATATTTCAGATTTTTTCTGAAATTTTTTTTCTTTTCTGTTTCCATAGAAACATGAGAGGGATGTTGGATGTTGTTGATTTTGCTTCTGGAGCAGAAGTCTAAAACCCTCAACATACCTGAAACTCAGCATCTGTAATACCCACTAACTGAAGTACGGTAGTAGATACACAAGTATATGTCAAAGATGTGTTTTACAAATTTTGTGGAACTGGTGGGATATGTCATCTTCTGATGACTCTTGTTATGTACAGTTAATCTCTTTCTTTGTTTGATAATGCATCCCTGAAGAAGTTTTTGAAAAAGTGCCTGCCCCTTAGCCAATTGCTGTTCATTATTAGATGCGGCTAGTAGCAAATATGACTTGAAGTTACTTGTACAATTTTGAAAATGGTTGGTTGCTTTTCCATCCACAAGCTGTGTAGTCCAGCATATAACTAATCTTGCACAAATGCTACATATATAGAGATAAAGGCCTTGGTCGTATACAAGTTTATGCTGCCTTTAGAGACTCACTGTTCTCTTGTCTCCCTTCTTTTGATAGAATGCTACACTGAATTTCAGAGTAGTATCACCCATGATTCGCTAGTTCCAGCCGTTGCTCGCAGGTTTTTCCGCAATGCATAGCCACATGGCGTTGCAGGCTTTCTCCCTGCCATAATACTAGCAGCCGCGATATATAAGTATATATATATAAGTGAAATACTCTTGAAAGCGGCATTAAACCCCAACTCACTCACTCACTAACTCTTTTGATAGCACTTATGATAACATCCCTATACGCACGCACATGCATATTCTCGGGTATAAGACCCAGTTGAGCCTAAGACCACCCCACTTTTCACAGGTTTGTCCTGGTTGGGGTTATTCTCGGGTAAAAGCCCACCCCCAATTTTGCCAGATGATCCATGGTCATACATTATATATATCTATAATATTATTTAAACTTAAGTGTCAAAAACCTACATAAATCCTATTCTCACTGTCTCTGGTATGAATTTTAATCTGAGTATGAGGGGTCTCTCCCATATAATTGCCCACCCATGTTTTAAAGATGTTTGTTTGCCTGCCCGAGAGAATACAGTATTTTACAATCATACACCTCTCAGCTCTGTAAATATCACTAATGGTCTTCAATATCAAACTATGATAAATACAGTAATTTCGTTTTAAATTTATTATAAAAACATGCAATGTTTTCTGTTTCGGCTGTCTTTCTCCACCTTGTGTAAACCATCTTACAGCCAATGTTTATATCACTGTAGAAGTAGAACTTTATTTCATTTAGATGATAATGAGATCTATCTATTTGATATTCCAGCAAGGAGTGTTGCATCAGGGAAAGTTGGCAAAGATGCTTCGGGAGTCGAAAGCAGAGGCCGATTCCGTGCTAAACTCACAGACACACTCAAACTCAAACTCATAGCTCAACCACCTCGCAATGCAAGCCACAAGAAAACCTCGGTAAAACCAGCACCGGTAAAACCAGCGCCGGTAAAACCAGTACCAAAACCTGTGACGAAGAAGCCCTCTCCCAAACCAGCTACCCCCGTTACACCTGTGAAAATGGACACTGCCCCCCCTCCCCCCGTCCCTCCCCCTACTGTGGGGATCTTAAACGGGTTCAGTGTAGTAAACAACCACCACATGCCCAAGTCGTACCTGCTGTACGTGAGTAACCTCCCTGTCGACATCACCCGCCAGCAGCTCGAGGATCATTTCCGCAAAACAGGTTCGCATAGGCTTCATAGCAGTGTATGAAATGAACTGGAAAAGTAGTCAGGCCAAAAGTGTTATTTTGTCAATTGAAGTCTCAATAAATAAATAGCTATTGTTTTCCATGCACCTGTTTCGCTGAATACTGTCACAAAGATTCAATTCATACCTGCATAAACTTAATTTCGTGAAGTCACATAACATATAGCCATTCCCCCATGATGAGAGGTTCATGGCTAGTTGCATTGTTGAATTTCATTGGCGGATGAACGCATTGTAGGCGGTGCTAGTAATCCAAAGACGCTTTGATCTCGAATTGTGTCCTCATACGCATAAATAGTACAGCTCTAAATGTTGCAAATTTGTACATTTGAAGTAATGAAACCTTTTCAAAACCTCAGGTACGAGTATATTTTTTTATGAATTGACTTAAATTTATTAAGTTCATGGAGGTATAAACTTATAAAACCCTGTGCAAACTTGGCGTAAATCTGCTATACGTTTAAGTCAATACTTAAAAATTTAAAGAAAAAAAGAAAAAACTTACCAGTCCTAACTAAAATTCAGTTGTCAGGCTGTCAGGCGGACCTTATTTCATACACTGTTGTAAATAGTTCAGGTTTTCCGTGGAATAAAAATTGCAAAATAGTTCATCTACCGGGATACGAACTCATATCAGTGGTAGGTTCCACGCCAAACCGTCTGTAAACAGCCCGTAGACTGGCGTGTTCGAGTGCAATTCAGGTAGCCAATCAAAAGATGCCCAACAAATGCTTTCGGTGCGAGAAGCTAGGGGCAGATAACTCCAAACAGCTATCCTTTTAACAGCGACCGTTTAAATACTATGATGTGATTGGTCAGCTATTTGACTGGGCTTTGGCTGCGCTAAACTGGTTCGGAACACACGTCTATACTGGGTGTTCTCAGACCTTGTGGCGAGGAATCTACAGAACCTGTTCGTATCCTGGTAGATATATTATTTTGCAAATTTTATTCCTCGGAACAAGGTCGATTTTAATCAGACTGGTAAATAGTTTTACTTCTATTCTATGATAAAACAAGTAACTTCATGATCAGTAAGTTGGATATATATATATTAATGGTGTACCATACTTTCTTCCCACATTAAAAGCTATGTTATCAAACAATATGACCATATTTTTAATTGTCCTCTATCTGCAGGTGGTGTAAAGAACATCCGTATTCCTAAAGAGAAGGGCACAGACAAGGGACGAGGCTATGCTTATGTAGAGTTGAAAGACCGAATAAGCCATGGGGTAAGAACAAATGTCAAGTTAGTCTAAGTATTCTATCAACATGAGGTACAGGTAAACTAGGATGTTAATTTGTTAATATAATTTAACCTACTTATATGAAAATGTTTGAAGATTTGCCTATTAGAATATCACTTCACCTCATTTAGTCAGAATGTTACTCATAGATTTATTCATGGATTTTTTCAACATTGTAAGACTTGTGAATCAGAATTGATGTCGCCTCTCCACGGTTTCTCCTATGAATAGGGTATATCCCTTATCATGTTATCAGCAGTGAAAGTTTGGATTTAATTCCCAGTGAAATAAACCATCTTTTATGCAACAGAGATGATATCCAATATTTTACTGTGCGAAGTAAAGCTGTTGGACATAGCGACTTTAACCATGTAACTGCTTTCAAATTACAAAATCAATATTTCTTTGTTACATAAAGGTACATAATTTACGATTATTGGTAAATTATGTAACAGAGATAATGGAATTGGTGAAATACAAGGTTTATTTCACCTGATGACATGGATAAAGCTGATAGTTGCAATGTTGAGTTAACAGACCCCCCAGGGAGAAATACAACCAATGGTTTGTGCCAACTTCCCCATCATTCTCACACTTAAAAAAACCCAGTGGTTTAGGGCTGGGACGAGTAACCCGGATACCCGGGACGGGTGGGTATTGAGTAGGACCCGGGTACCCATCACACTACCCAGACCCGTTTTTATCATGTGACTAATCATAAAACAGTTTAATTTGCTATTCTTTCATTTCAAGATTACAATGTATTTGAAGATTCTAACATAATATTAAAATGATCTATTGTCATACATAATATAATTGATTGAAATAGCCATGGGTCTCTATGCTAGGCTTCTAGCCCCATGTTCCAGTCAACCAGTTGAATGAAGTAGTACAAAATCTTACAATTAGATGTTGGAGATCGACAAAACGGATATCCGGGTAGGGTAGGGTAACAGATGGTTGGGTACCCGGGTAGGAAATATCTACCTGTCCCAGCCCTACAGTGGTTGTATCCACCTAATGTATGAATAACCCGAGTGTGGCCTCTCCAGACTTCTCCCCTCATGGGTAACAAAACCTTACATTAAACCATGTTCCTTGAAGATGATACCCCTCTTTCAGTTTAACTATACTAACTAACGTTCATGCAGTAGTGTATCTTCGGTATCCTTTAGTAGTTCCTCGAGCAACTTCATGAACAAGGCTGCCTCTTTTTGCTGTGGCAGATCCAGAGAGAGTGGTTCAGGGAATTAGAATATTTGTGCATGTAAATTTGATGGACCCCCAAGTAGAATCTCCTTTTCCATGAGTGGCCCCCCCCATTAAAATTTCTGAATCCGCCATTGTTTTGTGTTTTCTATTCTTATGTTTGCACAGAGTTATTTTTCTTTCTCCCCAGATTGGTCTCCGCCTTCACCAGACAAAGTTAGCCGGGGGACGGAGAATAAACGTGGAGTTCACACAAGTTGGAGGCAAACAGAAAGAAAAGCTCAAACGGAGGATTCGAGCGCTCACAAAATCAAACCCGAAATCTACAGAAAAAACATGATCTTATCATTTAATCATCAACATCCAGTCATTTCAACTAGTTGCCTTCTTATGCAAGTATGTGTGGCCTGCAGAGGATATTTATTACAGAACAAAGAAAGTCTTATTAATATATTGATCCCATACAATCATTTTATGATTCTACTGTATGTGTACAGTTCAAGAGCTTTTGATGACATAAAGATGAAATCGGTGTTTCAGACACAGTGCTTGAGAACTTCATGCTGAATATGACTTTTAAAAGCAGTTATCTCCCTTTAAAGATGTTGAGGGCCAGATCCTTATTTCACAAAGCACTATGGTTAGAAGTCGTTAAGGTAACCTTTGCTGTGTCAAAGATTGGAGTTAACTTGTGGTGGAGTTGATGCTAACTTTAAATGTTAGATTTGTTAGAATTGACAGCATGGCTATTCCATAAGTGTCAAGATGAAAAGTAAGTAAAATTCAGGCAAAATGTTACCTTATTTATACATCAGGAAACCAATCTGTTGTGATGAAAATAAGAAGAGTTAACTGGCTGAGAACATTAACAATATGTAGCAAAATATCATTGATTCATTCATGAGAAATTGATAAATTCCTGAAACACCACGATCTGCATTGTTTGGTAGGACCTTCACATTTGCTACATTACATATACTTGCTTTTACGTGGTTATGTTTGACGATTACATGTTATGTATATGTTACACGTTCTTCTTGTGTGTTTGTAGTTGTGAATATTTGTTACAAATATGTTTTATATGTTAATATTTTACCTGTTGTAGATTGTGCATTCAGGAAAAAATAAATTGTTTACAATGTTATTCTCTCAATTCTGACGAATATCACCAGTTATTTTTGATAGGTTTTTGTTCGACGATGTAATGTTCGTCATGACTATTTCCCCTCTAGATTTCTGTTCCCATACGGACACAGCAGAGTGTAGCCCAGCGTAGGGAGCAAGACAGAGACGAGTACAATCTTCTATGCTTGTATAAACTAATCAGGGGTAATGTTATGTTGGTGTTTATTTGTAGTTAGTGCTTTGTGTTGCTGAATTGCTTTAAGACTGTCCATATTTTCTGTTTATTTCATACAAGCTTTTCTTCTGACCTCCGCTTTCCCATCCCCATTTTTTTACGACATCAACTCAAATATGTTAAGTCAGATGGATTACAAAATAAGTTGAAATAATTTCTGGATAAGATCTTCTTTAATTTTGATAATTTCACATTGAAGAAGTTGTTATCCTGAAAATCTTCCAATTCTCATGTATGCCACTTCTAAATAACATTCAAAGACTTGAAAATATTTGTTTAAAAAACTGGAATATGTCGATCTTCTTGATATTCCAACATAATTGATGTGAATTAACTTGATCCACAACACGCCACTATATATTCAGCTTACACAACATGTTTCTACCTTTCAATGATTGTGTTGCCGGTAATGGTTGCAATATTGTCCAGGTGTCGTTGAATGACAACTCACTCACTCACCAACTCAATGGTGATGATGTTGAACACTCCAAATATGTTGTTATTGAATCAATTGTTTCTTGAGGATTTTTTGAAATATTGATGAAATGTGCTGATTATAGTTGAATTGCTGTCCTTAGTACAAAGAATTCTATAACAGGTTTTTCACTGAATAATTGATCAGGAGAGACAAGGAGGAAGAACGTGAACTGAATGCAAATCTTTAAATCAATCATCTAATTGCTAAATCTTTTGTCCAATGAAACGTTTGATTTTGAGTGAAGTAAATTCTTCATGGAGAACTATTGTTTAATAACATCTTGTCATTATACGTCAATTATTCATGTGGCTATGGTAGAAGGCAATAAATGTTTTGTTTCTTTAAATAAAACTGTATGTGAAAGGCAAAATTGACTTTTCATAGCTGCTATGATATTAGCATCAATATTTCTAATGGAAGATTCCTTCCTCCTCTATTCAGTTTGTGAAAACAAAATTATCTTTCACCTTTACAAAATTTTTAACAAAATATTAATTTCTAACAAATCAGCAGATGTATTTCAATTAGCATTCTTTTGATAGAATAAAGTAATAGTACCATGGACAAAATAAGTGTTATGTGCTTAGCTCAAGTATCATTTTCACAGGAGTAGTCTTACACTCAGTCTATGAAAAAAGTATTTATTCTGAAAATATCACCATTTTATTAAATATTGAAAAGGAGACTGTAAGAAATGGAATTTCATATAAAAAAAGGCTCCTTTTCAATTTAAATTTTTTAATTCATTTTTATGAGTCTTAGTGTTAGACTACAAGAGGAGCAATACCCTGTGTTTGATCCATGCATTTGAGCATAGAGATAAACGCGCTGTTCAAAAGCTGTATTTCTAAAGAGAACATGCATGTGCTGCCTGTGCTGGTTTGTTCTTGCTAGCACTGGCGGTCTTCAACAGGGGACTAGCGTCATGTTTGCCATGATGTACAGCTTCCCAGCTATAGGACACTGATGTTGGGTCATGGAACACTGGTTTCCTGCAACTGCCACAGTTGAGAAGGGGGTGAAGAACTTGTAATACAGACTGCTTATTAGGAACATTATAGTACCTACAATAAGCTTTATTCATGGATCCGGGGCTTTCAAACTTTGAGTTGGGGAGTTCATATAACTACTCTAGTTCTGCAAGAGACGATTTTATTTCATTAACCACCTGTGGTTCGCAGGTTTTAAAATGGCTCATTGCATCATTAAGGTGATACTAACAGGTTGAGCAATATAAGTGACATACTCTTGGAAACAGTATTGAATCACAAATCATTGTGTATCATGTCATCTACAAGAGACTACAACTAAACCCGGTAGAGAAATACATGCTGTATAGTCCTGTGTTAATGTAAAAATGTGTTTGATTATTATTTGTTCATTCTCTCCCCACAGAGCTTACTAGGTAATTTTTCTGTTCTAACTCGACTTTTTCCAGTGCTTGCTCAAGAGCACCTTCATGGGTTATGGTCAAATCTAGTTGTGCAATCAGCAAAGTTGTGTAACACACAGTATTCATTCTGTTCTCGCAATATTCAGGAAGATTGACTGTCCATCTGTGTTACTACATTATCAGTCTTTTCGCAGTTTCCGCTGGCGCCGGCATTTTGTATTGGCTATAACTTTTTTCCCAGAAGGTTTTGAGAACTCATATACATAACTTCTTACTTATACCCCTGGGAAATTGTTATGGACATGTTCACATTCAAGGTCAAAGGTCAAGGTCACGAGTTCTGAAATCAGTACAAAAATCCTTGTAAACTTGATAACTTCACAAAGTTTTGTGCTATCAGGCTTTTACTTGGTACATATCAACTATGGAGAAAGGCCAAGATTTGAAAAGGTTTTCCCTAAAATCTATCAAAGGTAAAGGTCACAGCGAGGTCATTTGCATTTGCGAACATGCCTTATTTTAACTATGAACAGTTTGAGTCATTGCATGATTGTTATGCACAATGAAAAGTGATCAAGGTCATGAGATATTGGTTAAGGCCATGTTAATCCTTTGATCCAATTTTGAAATCAGAAATAGATTTTAAGAACAAACTTGTGAAAAGTGACCCCAGTAATGATTTAACTTGTTAGTAATAACTCGAATAATGAAAAAAAATTGTTAAAATAAATTCCCATTATATTGATGCTGACGAGAAGGCGGAACAGGGAAAGGCGAAACCCTAAGTTTCGGGGCTGCTCTGCTTTTGTGGTGTCCGGCAAACGCTCATCTAGATTATGAAGAGTTGTTTAAATAGAAATAGGGATGGTACTTCACATTGCAAATTTTGACCCCTAGGGGTGTAACTGAGAAAAACTGTCAATAAGAACAGAGGTTATGTGGGAAGAAATGACTTGAGCACTCTCTGTCGGAAGAGAATGGTGTTTGTTATGCAGAACTGTTTGATGTTGGTTAATTGTTTAGAAATAGAAATGTAATATCACTTTGTAGCTATAACATGGGCTGATTATAATTATGTTTCTACTTTTAAATTCACTTGATATTAGTTAACTTCATGTTGCTCTGTTAATCAACATGAATTTGTTAATTATCAAAATTATACACTCGTAACTGCTGTTAACAAAGAGGAGGTGTGGATTGAATTTGATGAAAATTCTCCAGCTTGTGGAATGGTTGATGACAATGAAAACCGTAACATATTAATTAATAATACATTTTAATTGTATTATTTCAACAAGAACTACTAAGATTGCTTGTATAGATTATTAGCTCATCAGGCCTGAAAGGTTGATGGGCTTATGGCATGGCTTGGCGTCCGGCGTCCGTCAGTCCATCCGTCCATCCGTCCATTCGTAAACTTTTCGCTTTTTCTTCTTCTCCAGTTCCAAAAGGTCTAGAGAGCTGAAAAGTTGGGTAATGTGGATTGTAAATTGTAGATTTCATGACCCCGTGACAGTTATCTCAACTTTAAAAACCTATTTTCATCTTCTTCTCCGGTTCCAATAGGTCTAGAGAGCTGAAAAGTTGTGTGCAGACTCCTTGGCCAATTGGAATTCTAAATTATAGATTTCGTGACTCCATGACGCCAAATAGGTTCACAGGGGTCACAACTTTAAGAACCTATTTTCATTTTCTTCTACAGTACAAAAATATCTAGAAAGTTGAAATGTTGTGTGCAGAGTCCTTTGCCAATAGGGATTCTAAATTGTAGATCTGGTACCCTGTGACCTAAATCTAGGTCACAGGGGTCATGGTCTAAGAACCTGTCTTTTGCTTGTAAACAATGTATTATTTGCGATAACTTAAATATTTAACCTTAGATAGTAAATCAATAAAATCCTGATGAGCTACAGAGCCCAAGGCTCTATTTTTGGTATATTGCTTTTGCAGATATGAGCTTTTAGAAATGAAAGTATTTGTACATATAACAGATCAGTCTATTTATCATTCATCATCATGTTCGTTATTTATTCACAATGAAGTACTGTGTTTCATTGTAAGGAATGTACAGGAGTGCTGTCACATTGACATTGTCTCGTTGACTTTGTGTTATCAAGGATTTAGATAGAAATCCTCTCTATCTAAATCCTTAGTGTAATTTAAATGAAAAAAGGGGAGACGATTAGTGTTGTGGTTTCTTCAGGGATAAATACCGGGATAAATTGCCTATTTTTTCCACATGTTAAGTGTTAACTTCAAGAAATACAAAGTAGCAAGGTATAATGACTAGAGTAATTCTCTTGAATTGAGAACTTGGAATTAAAGACAGGATATTTTTCACTTTTATTCAGCATTGTGTTTTGAAAAATTGTGTTATATCGACAAGATAGTACATTGATCACATCTATTGAGCACGCTTGCTCATGAAAACAATTTACCTTGTATATTTCCACAGTCTACGACCATCCTTTATCTGCCGGTAAATACTTTTTAAAGCGATAATTTTGTATCTTAATATCTAATATCTTACTACTGTGATGCTTTAACTAATTCCCAAGTACTTTTTTGTGTGTCTTTGTCTGGTTCTATAATCAAAAGCTTCAATGAATACTTAATTAAAAGAATTGAACAAAGAATATTAATTGAACCATATTGTTTTAATATTATTTAACAAATTGAACATTTGTGACAGAAAATTTGACTTGTTAAACTGACAAATGTGAATTCCTTTTGGGTAGTTCGTCTTTTTGTTTAACATTTAACTTTTATGAATAATTTGAATGGAAATAAAATCTCAACTAATTTTGATGTAAATATGCTGATTTATGTTTTCATTGAGTGATTTCTACTTCTGCCAATCTATGAAATGAGTTCTGATTGGATCAATGTAAATAATTTCAATCTGATTCATCTCAGCATGAACTAGATCCTTTAAATAAAATGTTCTGACTACCATTTTACTGATGTCTTTAGAATTACTTACATGTGTATATAAAATAAAAATGTTTCCATTGATCACCATGTTAAATGTTTCCATATAAAAGTATATATGTTGATCAAATTACTGTCATCCCTTGATAAACAATGGAAAATTAAACATAAATTATGAGGTTGTTGCCAACATGCTTCCTAACAAACTTGATCAATGTGAATAGAATCAGACGAAAATGGAATCAAGGTAAAGTACAAATATGAGTCTGGTACTGAACTTCTGTCCATCTTTGGATTTCCAGTGATGTGTGCTATGGTAGGGCAGGACTTGCTTTCACAAACACTAAATGCAAAAATCAGTGATTCATTCACAATTTTCTTTTGAATTTAATGCTTCATATTCCTTGGCAGCTTCCCCCATCATTGGCTAAATTCAGCATTGCCACATTTCCTTAACTTTCCTGTTCTAGTCAACCTGAATGGCATAGTGTGCTCTGCTATTCTATCACAGGAAAGTTAAGGAAATTCAGCAATGCTTGAATTAGTCAGTGATGGTGACTTGCCTGAGCTATGCCTTGCCTATGCCTGTTATACCAGATATTTGGTGAGGGAGTTGATGTCATTTATAAAATTTCTCCACCATCATTGTCAGTCATATACAGGCACATTTTATATCTTCAAGCTTTCAGTTTGTCTTGAATTTCTGAATAAGGAACTAGACTAATTACCAAATTAACTAAGCTTACCAGCTTAACCTAAGCAACTAACCAGTACTGTGTGTATCTTCTAAAAGTATTTTGTGAAGCGCTCCTAAAATATCTCAAACTCTGATAAATGCTAAGATTTATTGGTTAACTCTGTACCAAATGAAGGTAATATGTGAGATTACACCACTAGGGCAAGTTTTTAGAAATGGTTGGGGGACATAACTTGCCTTAGTGGTGTAAGTCGCCCTAGTGGTGTAAGTCGTTTAATCACCCTCACTGCGGTAGTTATTGAAATAAACTCTGCTCGGGCTAAAGCCCTCGCAGAGTTGATTTCAACAACCACCTTGTGGGGGTGATTAACCTATACGTAAAGTATGGCTTGTTATGCTCGCCATAACATGTTCTCTGTCTGTTCATCAGCTGTCATGAACCCGTTGGAATTAAAAAACCCCCAAAACTTCGATATTTTAGTAACAAATAAGATATTTGCAACAATTCAGATTTCAACAAATTTAAGTGCCACATGGAATGAACGTTATTTTGATATATAATTTATGTTTACAGGCATTATCATTGTCTTGTGGTTCTGAACGTTAAAGCTCAATCATATTATTATTTCATTATTATACAGGCGTATATGAAAGAAAAACAATATTTGTTTCATCATTTATTGAAAGAAAATAGCATGTACATATGAACAAAAACATAATTCAAGAACACAGGGTGATACATAATATAATGAAAGTAGATGAATTCACGCTCACAATCACAATGAAGATATATGTACAAATGTGCATGGAAGTAACCTAATGTTCTCCCCGCTGCAACAATGGACAGGTAAAATATCGCTTGGAGTCCGACGTTTTCTATCATATCGCCTTCAGAGACGCCAAATACGTAACTAATCGAATATAAATGATTCTGAACTCGGCAACAAAAAAGCTTAGGACCCCTGTAATAGTCCATATTGAAGTATCACAATTTAGGCATTAATGTTCAAATTTGCCATTTATAACAACGGTTTATGCAGTATCTCGTAAACAGTCCACTACACGACCGTAGAAAACAGTGTCACGTTTAAAACGAAACTGCTAGCGGCCATTTTAGTCTGAACACCTTTATAATAATACGAGGATAGGAAATGTATCCGCATTGCTTAACTGAACCATAACGAGTCGTTTAAGAACTCTTTTATTGACTGAGGAAGACAATTGCAATTAGTAACATTTCTATTCCATGTTGTGACATACTTATACTTCCATTAGAAAACGTGCCACAGCCCCTTTAATGCATATTTCATAAATTATTATCCTTTTAATGTACTATAATAGGTATATCGCTAATTTGCTAATTAACAAATAGATTTGAACAAAGTCTGTCCATTGTTGCATGCATGAAATGAGAAATTGTCCGATATATTGCCTCCCATTCGAACAACGTATGCGATGCGAAATATGTCGAAACGCACACGTATCTGTGAACAATTTACATTACATAGAAAAGAAATAGATTTACAACTTAGCGATGAATAATGGTGTAGTAATGTTGGATAAATATTGAACATGAGATTTGCCTCTTTGAGCAGTATATATATAATTGTACGAGGCACGGGAATGACAATATGTCAATGATATCAATGTTTTATGTGATGTGGGTGTTCCACGTGTCTGCAAAACTGTATTCCCATCTTTCAACATACACGATAGAACTATATTAAAAAGTAGCATTTTTATGAACAAAATGGGTTATTTGGCGATGCTAATTTACATAAATTCATTTATAATGATACAAGATTTACAAATATACAAAATAATATATTGGTTATAAATAAGCATAGGACTAGTCTATTTCGAATTAAATATATATTGAGAATTTATTGAGTATCACGTTTTACTTCTTGTGGCGTATATTTGTATTTCCTGTCATTTTGACAGCTACGAGTTAATCTATATTGTTAGTGTTTTTTTAAAACTTAATATAAACCTCACATATAGCTAGCTGCCTTTTGAAGATTCTACATTTCATGGCGATACGTGTTGTGCAATCATTATTATTACGAAATAAATACTTTTTCTAAATACAATATTTTGAAAGAAATTTAAATTATTTAAGTAACGAAAGTTTTGAAAAGGAGATCATACCCCAAAATAGTATCAATGAGCTTCAGAATAAATGTTTTTAAAAAGAGTAACACATCACTCTGATTTCATTATTTCTCTCCAAAATTATTTTGCCGAATCATTTGAGTATTAATTTTAATCAATCATCACAAAAAGTTACAAGTAAATTCGCATCAACAGCCAGGAAACCAATACCAACAGAAGACTGCTAGAGGGCGCTGACGAGTCACTTCCGGTGAGTTCAGCTTCCGTCTTGTCCTGGAAGTCCTTTAGCCCCAGCAGGTTCTCCGTCAGTGATTCGTCCAGGTAGATCTCTCCCTCGTCCCGAACACCAGGGGCTCTCTGGGGCAAACTGGTTTTGTTTAGGTTTTCTTGAGTTTCAGACTCGGAAGTGGCGTTGACGACAAGAGGTTCGGTTGTGGACTGAAGTTCCAGGAAGTCTGTCAGGTGGACCTCTCTGTGCTTGGTTACCTTGGCGTTATTGGTTGTGACGTCATCAGCGTTCTTACTGCTGGTCCAAGTGGCCTGGTGTGTCCTGTCTGCTACAGTTCCATCCTCGTTCCAGGCACTGGTCTCCCGCCAAATGTAAGGAAGTGTCGTCTGCTTCGTCTTGATAAGTCTGATGGCTGCCTTCGTCTTGCTCAGAATTGTTGAGGCTTTCTTGAACGATGGTGATGTCGTTGTGCTTGTTGATCTGGTTGTTGTCGTAACTGCCTCTGTTGTGGTGTTGATCTTACTCTTCTGTGATTTCTTTCCTTTCTGGGTCTTGTTCCTAACTGTCGTGGTTTGGGTAACTGTCTTCTTAGTTGGTGTGGTTGTACTTTGCACAGTTGTATTGACTTTACTAGTGGTTGGACGTTCAGTCATTGTGGTAGACGTCTTCATCGAGGTTACTTTACTCGTAGTATTACTGCCTCCAGCGATACTTGACACCTTCATGCTTTTTGGCTTGGTAGTCGTGCTTACGTTCACCATCGCAGAAACCGTCGTTGGTACAGATTTTATAACCTTCTTCGGAACTTCAGATTTTGAAACCTTTGGAACGTTTGACTTTAAATCTTTTTCAGGTTTATCAGCGTCTTGTGTAGTTTTAGTCGTGTTAGCCCGGAACGTCTGGATGAGTCCCCGCTCCCGGTTCTCTTCAATGACTAGGTTGGACACGGGAACCTCGTCTTCTCTTCGTAGTTCCTGTCTCTCCACTGCTCGTCCTGACCAGGCCACCAGCTCGTCTCCTCCTCGCCCGATCTGATCCAGATCCAGCTCCTCAGCGTAAAATCCCTCCTCCTCCTCAACCTCCTCATCGATGAACTGGACGTCATTCAGCTCCTTCTGGCGTCTCTCCCCGTATCCGATATCCATAGTGGCCATGTAGTCTCCGTCACCATTGGCCGTGGCAAGCTCGTCATCTCCATTTTCAAGTTCTTCATTCCCAGGAAGAAGAGATTCTGGTCTGGTGGCCACCGTTGTTTTCTTTGGTCTATCCACCACTGGGATATCATCGTCCTCCTGAGGATAAATCAATCCTTTTTCCGAGCTGGATACAATCTTATTCATGTTTTCCTCCAGGTTTGATTCAGAATCAACAGTCTTGAAACCCTTTCCAAAAAACTGTTTATCACCGATAAGCTCTATATCTGCATCACCATTGCTCCTCATGCCTGCTTTGAGGAAGTGGGAGTTAGCTTGTCTGGCCTTCAGACTGCGGGGAGTGCTGGTGACGATGAAGGGGAACCTGCGAGCAATGGTACTGTGGAAGTCGTGTTGAGGGGTCGCCAGCCACATGTCACGTCTCGGTCCATACCTGGTGTGGAATGTACGAATATACATGTGCATTAAATTTCAGCAATTTTGGAAAGGTGCATTTTGCGCTAACAAACATTTCAAACTGTCAAAATCTTATTCCTGTATTTTGTGCAAGGTCTTTGAATTTTGAAAAAGGTGACCTATATTAGTAACTAACATTTCTTTGTATCTTCTGTATCTGTCAAATATGAAGTCACTCTGTACATACTAATGATGAGTTTTATTAGTTTCAAGAAGTTGTTACCGATGTTCTTAACACAATCAATATGTTTAAATCCATAATATAAAACTATGAAGGGCAAATAATTGCGTAATACATAATAGTAAAATTACATTTAAAATTCAGCTTTTTTAACAGTGAATTACTCGACGATTTTTACCAAGATCTGATGACGGAATCTGAAGAACATATTTCGAAACGTCGTAGTCTTTACTATTAAAAGTCAACATCGACTTGTTTCAGTAAAATCTGTAGGTCCGTACCTTATGTTGCGGACGCCCTTGAGGCTGTTGCTCCTGTAGGGGCGGCCCAGCACCTCCTGTGTCTGGATGGGAGCGAAGCCGGTTTGGTATCGTTTCTGTTGCTGCTGCTGCTCGTCCCCCGCGTAGCTGACGGTGGGTAGCTGGAGGGGGGAGGGGTTGCCGCTGTTACAGAGGTCGCTAGTGCACGACTCGTAGCAGGTGAGGAGCTTGGAGTCCCTGATACACAGGTTCCCCCGGGGCACGTTGTCACACAGCCGGGCAAACGACTGTACCTGGCCAGTCTCTGGAACATGGAGACGGAGTTCGTGCAATTAAGAATATGTCCAACTGAGACTTTATAGACTTAAACAAGATGTTTAGACCCAGTGGACAGATATTTTTGGTAGACCTGCTTCTGATTATTTATAGAACCACGTATCAAATGTATAAGCAAAATATTCTAAATTACCTGGCCAACATTATGTTTATTGCTTGTAACTATCGCAGCAAGGAATATAGGAAGTCGTTTATGCTCTTACTCATATTGGCTATAATAGCTATCGGTACCTTGTAAGAACCCAGCATTTTTCACAATGGATATCTCAGATATACAATTCAAGGGAACTTTGCAATCTGTCAACATATAAATAGAATCAGAGACGTAAATAGTGATGACACCAGATTGCTGCATTCCCCATATGCACTGTCCATCATTCTCAAAACCTCGGACCAACGTAAATGCTGCTCGTGAGAAATTCATCAAATAATGTTATATCTTCATACAAATAAAGGATGCACAAACACGCACCTGCATCAATGACCTTTGCGGAGAGACAGAAGTTGGCTCGACAGTTGAGGTAGACAGGTCCGGTTCGGACGGCATAGGGTCGAGTCTCACAGTCTCTGTCGTCACCCACACCACTGCACCAGTAGCACATTACAGATGTACACACTGGAAGAGAAATAGAGGTTAGAGAGATTGGCTTGGAGTTAATTTATCAATAAATGCAATGTCATGTGAAGTGTGACAACATGACATACATAACAGATATAACATTCACATATTGCTGTGGATCAAAATATTTGTTCAACACAAAACTAAGACTAAGCCAAATTCAATTGTAACATAATAGCTATTTCGAGCATTTTCCAGAAATAGATAATAAATCTCTTAGATCCCACATATGTTATTGGCAGATGTTTTATAGGTATGAGGCAACCGATTAGAACTTGTTTTATTAGTATCATAAAACAATGTTAATGTGATCCATGCGTATTGCGTGCTTCACCTTACTGTGTTGATTTTCAATACATGTCCCGTATTACTTATATTTCCAGTAATACTGAGATACAGCTTCACATTATATTTTTATTTAAATATGTTCACATTATATTCAAATTTGAATATATGAGATCATTAGACCACACATGTTCAGCTGATCGGCGAGGTTTTTAGTTTCTATTCAGATGAAGTTCAGCAACGATTAACGTCATGCGCCATTGGATGGGTGACCAGCTTAATCAACCTTGCTTCTAATCCAATCGGGTACACATATTCAAAGTTTTATCACTTCAAATGTAACGGTGTTGCTATATCACATATCAATAAATTTAGTACCTGGTGTTGGTTATTTTCGCATCACGGCGTTAGAAACGCTACCGGGTTGTATATACCAAGATATATATACTTAAATGAAACTAACTGTGCATAATTCCGTGAACCGATAAAAACTGTTTACAATTAAAAAAAGGCCGAAAAAAGAAGAAAACAACAACAACAAATTTCAAGTCTATGCTATTTTCCATCAGTCAATATTTGTATCGCAATTTCATGTAAGTAAATCGTAATTACATACACAGTAGGTAAATAAAGATGATAGGTATATGCATAAAACCGTATCGAATGAAGTTTGGTTTATGTGAATATTTTATGTTGCAACACTCTGGAGCTATCTTTTTATAAATATATATATCTATGCTTCTTCAGGCCGTTATTTAAAACAGTCTGATGAAGAAGTATGTACATGATGTACCTATCGAAAACGTTAGCCAAGCTTATTTCAACTTCCTCTTTTTTATTTTGATATATGTGACCATAGCGTTTGAACATTTCTTGTGATATTTCTATATAAATTATATAAATAAATGTATTTATTGCACGTGGTATACTGACAAACAATTAGGCCTGTGGCAAACGTGATGTTGGTTGGATACGAGACAAAGATGGAATGTTATAGACATTAAGAAAATCAAGATGTGAAGGATGGTAACTTCTTAACTGTGAACATACGCGCTAACATATACATATGAGTACACCATCACTAGATGGGTTGAATGATACCAGGATCTGGTTATGCAATGAAGCCACATATATAAATGTATATGCAGCACTGATGAAGGAGTAAGCCGGTAACCGCGTATGTTCACAATGAAATACTTGTCCTAACAAGCAGGATTTACCTATATATTTTTCATATAAATGTCCTTTAAAGGAGCAGTAGCACGTTTTTTGCAAATTTTATTTTTTCAAGTTTCCAATTTATAATGATAGTTTATATCATTTATATTTACATAAGAGAGTTAAACATCTTATTACACAAACCATTTATCCGTAGTGGTAATAACGTCGTTGCTTATAAAGCCAAAATTGCATGGCGGCCATTTTATTGTAAACACATTTTATTATTTGGAATGACAAAAACGATTCCCATGGCTTTACGGAACCATATACAATCATGTTTTAACTTGATTTTCCAACGAGAAAAGGGCGTTTTTCTATTAGTGACATAATTTTTCAAATACAATTCCTCGACTTATTGGAGTGAAAAAACGTGCTACTGACCCTTTAAGATTTGAATATAGACATTGATACTCATTTTGGTAATTGATGGTTAAATTGTCTCTCTCGTTCAAAATGCTCAAACATTTTGTCAAAACATGTTCATACAAATCTGGGATTCAGTTGACACAATTCTAACGTTAGCCATAAACTGAAATATTCAACCACTAACGTTACGGGTCGGAATAAAAATAAACATCCTTCTGACTGATACATTGTTTTCTTAAACTTTAACTTTAACTTATGACTTTAAAACACCAAGACTTCTGATTCTGCTCAGTACGTTTTTCCTGACCCGAAAACCCCCAACCTTAGATATTTTCAATATCTTGAACATATACTTTCAATTAAAGCAAGAACCCATGCATTTGTTAAGCACATTGCAGGTTCATGCAAACATGATATGCTAGATTGTCTTATTTAAGTTTCCCATACTTTACTCCTCCTAATTAACTCAAAACATCTTTGATCGTTTACTCTTAAAAGTATGAAAAAGTTTCAGATTGGCTTTCCAACTATTTTTAAGATACACAATGAAGGATTAATCGACGAGCATGTGACGTCAGTCAATATTAGATCAGTTAAAGCAGAATGTCGCCGACAAGGTAACATGGTTATGCGTTAATCAACTTTCTAAATGTCCCTAGAAAAAAGATTCCTCTGTCATTAAGCCAACCAGTCACAATATTGACATTGTGACGTTACTACCGCAGTGATGATTAACAGAAGCATTCTGTTGACAATACGGCTCAAATGTTAAGAAAAGTCAGGGTTATTGTAACATTAAACTGTAAACCTTGTGTTTGTGAAATTCCTTTACATTTGTTTGATTTTATGCATGAACAAATACTTATATTTGAAAAACAATGTCGTTTTAATGAAAGAAAATTGATTCTATTTGCTTGATGATATTGACAAATAATCATGTACCTTACGTTGCTTATAAATACTACAAAATAAGTCTTTGTTTTGTTTGTCCAAAGTGTATTGTTTAAAGACAAGGACAATGGAATGTTTAGTTACGAAGAAATTGTTTGTTGACAATGTTTCACTGTTTGCACTGACAAGCTTCGAAATAGTATAATCGTCAGCCTCACAGATGTTAAAGGCAAAGTTTTACATTATTGCAAAACTCGTGATAGTTGTGTCTTCTCAAATTTGTTTCCACTTTATAACGAGTTACTCAAACTTCGTAATACATAGAAAGAACAAACCTTGCATTCTTTGCTGAATGCATGGTCACAATCTACCATATATATAATTAAGATCTTGACGATTATCCATTACATAACAAAATACCGGCAAGTCGATCAAAATGTGAACATATGTATTCAGTCTGAAGATAAAGATAAGATAAAATTGCTAAATTGAATTCTATATTCAAAATAGCTAATCAGTTTTTATAGGTCGGTTTGACATCAATGATTGAGAGAGGACAAACAAAGGCAGAGTATATAGCCTATGGATCCCAATGTTGTTTGCAATTGTCAGCAGTCTGTTTAAAATCGACCTTGTTCCGAGGTATAAAATTTTAAAAATTATGCATCTACTGGATATAAACAGGTTCTGTAGATTCCTCTCCACAAGTTTGGCGTGGAACCTACGACTGATATGAGTTCGTATCCCGGTAGATGCACTATTTTTCAATTTTTATTCCAAGGAAAACCGTCGATTTTAATCAGACTGCAATTGTCAGTTGACAACCTCCTCTATATACGAACATTGCCTTCTAACCCTCTGATATTGAACAACACGTGTTTCGTTATGATGGGCTCCACTTCAAAGGTTAAAGCTTGTATTTAATCTCCAAAACAATATCAAATATTATTTTTTGTCAACGTGATCTGATCTTAACGTTATACCTCATCCGCAAATATTCAACGCCAGAAAACTGTCTCTTTGTTGGCACTGATGGCTTCTGTAGGAATGATTAATACATCTTGACAAACACGTGAATAAGCTATTGTCAATATGTTTCCATAGAAATATTGTTCTTAAGCCTCCCATGATCCATTGTCAATATTGTTATAACAAACGTGTTTCTTTGCAATGTGAAACATTAATATGAATAACACTGCGTAGACTATGCAACTTTTGAACATAATGCAATTGGTTTACGTAATACTTGTACTATTGGCTTGCTAGTGTCATCTCTCCTCAATTGTCAACTGAAACTAACCCTGACAATATTACCATTTAAAGTACCATTTAGATGGTAATACATGTAATTAATGTTTGTACAACTGCGAATTAAGGAGACAGGGAATCAAAAGACTTGTTTCAGTCCACACATCCCCACTTTACCAATCAACCACACAGACCACAGACATACGTTTAGCATGTTTAATGCTTAAATGACCGATTCAATGTTTCATTTAAAAAATTGGAAACAACGTTGTTTTTCATCTTGATTAGGAAATTGGAAGGATGGATTTACTCGAAAGAGAACACTCACAAAATAGCTTTTCCAGCCAGAATAAAAATATTGATGAACATATCAGTGATCAATTTTCAAGAAGGTCGATGCATGGAAAGTCTGGACTTATGAGATCTATAGTTTGTTCTGTTATGTGTATTCGTGTCACATTATCAAATGCAAAATACCTTGGAAATATGTTAATGTCATTTTGCAAAACATCCATTTTTGGAGGGCGTTTAGAAGTGGAATCAAAATTTGTTTTAATACAGTTGTTTTCAAAAAACTTTCTCTTCTTAAGATTTGAAGGGGGCTGGTAAACATAAGGCCATGGGCACCTTGTGTGTAATGAGCATATGGAGGTGCCTCGCTGTGATACTTTGGAGGATTTGGTCTCCGAGACTCAAACTCTGAGATTACTAGCGTGAAACTGCAGTCACCTTCATGTCCTGTTGCTCAGTAGTGTATTTTAGGATGTGCCATCCAAACCTTTGCTGGAGCATTTACAAGGGAAATAAACTGCTTGAATTACACTCAATTTTGTTTTTAAATTCTGGTTTTAAACAAACCTTAAATGTGCAACTCATGTTACTTAAATGTGCAACTCATGTTACTTAAATGTGCATAACAATAAGGTTGTGAAGACCAATATGATTACGTCACAAGTGCAATTTGACGTAATGTATGAACAACTACTTTGTATTCAAAATATAATTTTACATGTAAATCAGTTACATGCAAATACTTAAATGAGAGCAAATTTAATTAATTTGTGATAATCTCATGTGATCATGAGCACCATTGCACAACCAAACTTTATTCAAAAGTACACCTTTGAAATAACACATTCCTTGCCAAGATCTGAAGTTGTCCCTGGGTTAGAGTGCAGAGTAGACTGGTGCCAAGCATGGCGGGGCTGTGTTGCTGGTAAAAGCTGAATAAACTTCCTTTTTGGACAAAATCAAGTTTTTTTTACAGCCAATACGGATTAACCTGGACGAAGGAGGATTTTCAGGGTGAAACCTTCACGCCTCTGAATATAGAATAACAGGAAAACAAGTATTTCGTATCGAAATCTATAAAATACTATGTGAATTAAATATTTCCTTTTCATCAGTTTTTATAACAATTGCAGTGTCAAGCAAACTGTTTTTAAAATTTTCTTTTCGTAAAAAAGATTTACATAAATTATTGTTAATTATGGTCATACATAATTCTCTCAATATAATACATGTACATTAATTTCATAAGATTACTTTAACAAATGTCAATACGGCATATATGTTTTCCTGTTTTGGGTATTCTCAATTATAAAACTACCCAAAACAGGAAAACATATATGCCGTATTGACATTTGTAAGTAATCTTGTGAAATTAATGCTCTTACATTCCGTTTAAACCAACTCTTAATAGTAGTGTAGGACAAATACTGTGTTCTCTACATCATAAGAACGTGCATGTATTCCATCTGTTAGGCCAAGCGAAAACAAATGAAATGTTTCTCGGACATCGGCGCTTAACTATTACTTCTGCTCGTGACAGCTTTTTATTATAATTTGAAAAAATAAATAAAGAATTTGACGCATCATTTTTGTTAAACCCCCAAATCCATTTGTCCACCATATGTATTGGTTTTCAAGATCAGATGTGCTTCTGTTTTGTTATATTTCTACTACTTCCAGGCTAAATTTAGATGGGGAAAAATAAAATGTTCTCCTCCCGCATCATTCATCATTTTCAAACATAAAATAAAAAAGAAAGTCCCACCGCACTCGTCACTTTTGAAAGAAATATGGCCGAAAAACATTTAACTTTTTAAAGTAGTTTATGCAGTCTCAATCGATTACAACTCTAAGTACGGCTAATAGGGTTAATGATGGCCAATGTTAATCAAGAACATTTCGACACAATGTTCATCCCTGACACCAAATAATTTTGGTCAATGAATTAAACTAACCAATGATTTTTATCGTTATAAAAGTTTAAAAAATATTAACCAGACAAATCGCCCCACCAACTGAAAACGGCCATGCACCACCACTCGCTGAATCAAGAAGACCTGTCAATCTGCCAATCCTTTCAGTAAAAAGAAGACTGGATGAACGGTCAAAGTTTCAGCCGAGTCTTATCATTACAAAGCGCTGTTTTTGACAATAATTAGACCATTCTTCCCACGATTGGCCTGATCTTAAACACAAACTATAATCCCAGTGAAAATCCTTCAGACAACAGTTCAGCTATTTCTGCAGTGTTACAGATGAAAGACACACCAGGCAAGAAACAATGGAATTGGGCTGCTAAGCTCTGTGGGGTGTGCGTGTTGGTTTGGATTTAAACATGTTGACAATAGTCTACTTTTTTGCTCTTTTCTTATTGAAGTCATGTGTGTTTTAACACAATTGTCAGACACTGTGAAACCTTGCTTATGATGACAATATTATTGTTCTTTTGAAATTGACAAGTTTCTTCTCATGTATCACTTGTTTGACACTAACACAAGAACAAAAAACGAAAACTCATCTTTGTACATCCACATATGTCTCCTTTCTTTAACAACACATATAACCAGCAGAAAAAGATTATTCTTTCAAAGATTCATGACCTGTAATTAATTTCGTTTAGAGTTTTGTTTTCCTGATTGTGTCACCATGCGGTACAGATATTTATTACTCAACCGTGGTGAGATCACTCATTAGATAACAATGAGTTGGTTTCACACATGTGTGATACCACCGCGTGCTGCCTTAACGTCATAATCGGCGTCTGACGTCATAGTCCTTTTTGGTTGACGTCACAATGTTGGCCGCGCGACTGCAATAGCGGGTGACCTATTTGCAAGTAAGCGTCACTAAAACGATTTTCTTGCAATTCAGCGCTTTTTACATCATTGAGTAATAAATAAAGTACTAAACTCGGCCCCGTTTGATAACATGTTTATGAAACTCGTGAATGGCATCGGTATTTAACTCGCTTTCGCTCGTTAAAATACCAAACCATTCACTCGTTTAATAAACATGTTATCCAACGGAACATCGTTTAGTATTCTATATTTATTGTATAGTGACAGTGATGATATTCGATATGGTGGCTGTGGCCAGTGATGATATACTATACGGTCACTGGCTACTGACCGAAACTATGTTCCACAATGTAAATAACGAGAGTGTCTTTGGTATATAAAAGTACTTTTAATAACACGTTATTGTTAAAATTATATAATAAATAGATTACTTAATGGAGTTGGTCAAATATCAGGTTTATTTCATCTCATGAAAAGGGTAGAATTGATAATTTGATTTTACCCTAACGCTGGATGGACTAAACCTGGTATTTGATAAACTCCGTTAAAGTATCCTCTGTATGGGTAGCTGGAAACATTTGTTTACTCTTGTTTCTGAAAATGAGGATAATTTTGAATGTATTTGTCATTGAATAGTAAGTTTAACTGAAACTATATGTATTGATCAAGAATGACAAACTCTGTAAGTAAGTTTTAAATGATGATTCTATTTTGTTCGCTGTCACTCAAGGTCTTGTATTTTCCGATAGTTAAAGGGGGAGAAGCACGTTTTTTGCAAAATTTATTTTTCAAATTTCCCATTTATAATGATACTTTATGTCATTTAAATTAACTTTAGAGGGTAAAACATCTTATTACACAAACCAATTATCTGTAGTGGTAAAAACTATGTTGCGTATAAAGCAAAAATTGCATGGCGGCCATTTTATTGTGAACACAATTTATTATTTTGTATTACAAAAACGTTTCCAATGGCTTTACCGAAACATGTACACTCATTTTAAACTTTATTTTCCGAAAAGAGAAGGATGTTTTACTATTGGTGAAATTGTTTTTCAAAGACATTTCATCAACTTATTTTAGCGAAAAATCGTGCTACTGCCCCTTTAAAGTGGATGGACTGATAATGAAATACCAATCTTTTTATCTGAAATGAGCTGACCGCTTCTACTTCTAATGGTTTACCCAATCCCTCGACATTTTTACGGTCGTATCGACTAGATCCTTTAACATGACCATGTACCAGAGGACCAGCGATTACACACTGGTATGCCAAAAGCAATGTAACTGCACTACCATTTGTAAATTTGGAAATCTGGCATTTAATTGAAGGTTTTGGGCTTTAAATGACAATGCCCTTAAAGTTCACGTGTAGGACATTGCTCTCAAGAATGACAGATTATTACCTCTACGTACATGATATATCAGAATCATTTGAGCATAAAATCGAAACAATATAAACTTGCAATTGATTATTAAGACGATTTTAACTTACCCAGTTTAACAATGCCGCAATCAGCGCGGCGATCAGCTGAACACATTTTTCTGTGAAATTACCTCGTTGGATATCTAAACATTCGATATATGGAAAATCTAAATTGTTTATTGAATATTTGTTTGTGAAGTTAACGATCAAAATGTTGCGAAATCACGTTGAAGTATGACTATCGCCAATGAGAGTCCTCTTGTAAGGTCATAAGAGGAATCGCTTCAGGGGCCACACCCCCGCAGATTTTCATTCTGGCCGCCGGGGCTAAATTAAGCGTTTTTAGGCCGTTGTTCAAAATAACTTATAAAAGTACTTTATGGGCCGATTTCAGAAATTTAAAATCGAGCAATTGTCAAATTGAATTCCACTTTAATGAATCTGAATGTGTTAAATGTGTGACCCTTATAATAATATAAACAAAATTTTCTTTCGTTTAGAAATATTTGACTTACAGTGTACGTATAGAAACTATCAATTTCACTTTTGAGTTATGTATGTTTTTTATTTAACGTATGCTGCAATGTTCTCTAGTTACTCTCACAATGATGTTCAAACAAAACAGTTCATCCTAGAAAATCCACGGTGAAGAAAAGAATACGTAGTTCAAATTAGAAGGATAGAGACCAAAATTTGCATCTTCATACTGGAGATGTGTTACACTTTTTGAAAACAAATATCTTCTTTATTTGCCATTGTTTCAGATGATTTAAGTTACTGTCACCAAATGGTTAAAACGGGATTTCAGATTTGCCTCTGCAATGAAACCAGTGTATTTGCAATAACATCAAAAGGTAACAGTCACCAAAGGATTGAATGATTAGTGTCGGCAAGGAAACCACTGTATTTGCCATCACTTCAGTAGATCCGAAGAACAGTCACCAAATGGTTAGAACGTGCTGAAGGATTAGTCAATGTAAATGCAACCTGGTTCCCTGGCCTCGTTCCGCGTGCGCTACAGTCACTATATGTGCAGCCACTCAGAAGGTCAAAGTACCAGCTGCTGATTGGTGCAGAGAGGGCTATGGGATTAACCAGTCGAGAACCAGAGCCTGCATGTGCAGCTCTAGATTAAACCATTAAAACTAGGAGCAGAGCGCTAAGCCCTACACTGGTATTATAAAGATTATAAAGATGAACAGGATCTTTTTATTCACTTGAAACGTGGTCACTTCTGGAGAATAAGGTTCACGTTGTGGCCAGCTAGTGACTTCAGCGGGTTATGTTTGTCAAGGATTGAAGAACAAATTTTGAAAAATAAAAAACGTTGCACTTTTTTTCCATCAAAAAGATTTTCGAACGTGAGGGTTCTTACTAAATAGACCCATTCAGTTACAGATTCTGAGATTTCAAGTTCAAATTCAACCGCACCAATGGCATCTTCACAAAACCATAGTAAAATTCCAACTTTTTTCTTGGCATTGCTAACAGTACTGTCCGCGGAGTTATTGTCATTCTAACACATTTCTATTGTTAATTGTGCGATCTGCCACACACGAAGCTGACAGTGTTGTCCCCCACCACGTGGCGACAGAGTAAACAGAGTCTCAGAACTACACGATTATTGGCCAAAGCAAATTTTCGACGAAAACGTGAAAATATTATTGTGTTTATTTTGATAAAGCAAATTTGAAGAAATGGAACATTCGGTGTATTTTTGCTCAAAATAATTCTTATAAATTTGCGAGAAATAATTTAACAGTTTGATACAATCACGTGTACGTGTGTGCACACGAGTTACTAATCGGAAATATTATTCATGTCCAAGCAAGGTCAGCCGTTCAGTAAAGGGAAGTGCTAGTTGTCCATTTGATGGTCCATTCCTTCTGATAAAATAACAAAACTCTCAACATGAACAGAGTTAATATTAACTATGCGAGGAATTAATCATTGCAATACATAACAAGATTTGGAAGTATACGTTGATACCACAGCAAATTCCGTCTGATTAACCTTCGTAATTCATTAGTCAAAGACGATATGCCTTACATTAAGTGATATTCATAGAATTCCTGGAAGGCCAACATCACATGTGACAAATTAAAGAAGCCATAGAACATAATGATTTCCCCTTTCCTCCTGGTTTACAGTTTTCAGTAAATCTTTTGATGCATGTTTTCTTTTATACATAGAGGATATCAAATAACCATTTGGAATGCAGTTACATAAGTTCCTTTCCTTCAAACGAATTTTGGATTGGAAATACTGTTGAGGTGTTTGGATTTAACGCCGCGTTCAAGAGTATTTCACGAATGCTAGTATTATTCCAAGAACAAATTTAAAAAGAGAAAAAAATGTTTATTAAACGTGATTGGTTTTGTTGTTGTTGTTAAAATGTCTCAAAACTCATCCGAACGGCGTGTTCTGTCACTCAGACAGTTCGAGTTGGTCCATGTCAAGGTGCCGTGGGGCTGCTAAATGGGATGGTTCACGGGTTCTCAAACAGTGACATTTTACATATGCAAATTTCGGACATGGAACCCCCGGGGTTATAATAAGCATTCTCTATAGTAAGAGTACTGTCTAGATGAACATAATAATTTAAGATATGACCATTTTAAAAGTATTTTACGCATGACCTTGAAGGTTATACTTAATCTTGCAGTGATTCGTGTGCAGGTAACTTCATTGGCTTATTATACGCCTGAAAGAAAACAAGACGAATGGTATTGTGATTTAGATAACTTTATGTTTCGGGTCATCTTTCTCAGTTACGTATTTTTACCTTATCTTCATTTAATAGAACACGTTTTTTGAATGGCATTTAGTTCAATTTTCTACAGTATAACTGCGTGCGTTATTGAGAGATAAAGAATGGAATGATGTTGTATATCTTCACTATAAATCTAGCATACATGATAAGATAATAATTGTGAATGAAGAGAGATTGCTTGGATAACAGTGATTGTTAATTAAGCATAACTTTGGTCGAACACAAGGTCAATATTTTTTTCGGGGCAGCTACCATTACACGTTATCATAGTTATTTGGCATAATATCCAAAATCCAATACCAATGAATTGTCAGAAAGTGAAGACAATGTGGCCAAGAGTACAGCAGGAGTGTTTCACGACTAGCATGGTAGTGATGGTAACTTCTTACTACTCATGGTACATGGAGCACACACACGTTATGATATAAGATTATTAATTGTTTTGAGAATTTAGTATTAAATGCTCACCATCAATGTATCTACTTTCATCTAGACCAAAAACGTGTCTCTAGCGTGGCCACCAATACGCAAGACCACACATACACTTAAAACAGTTTGAGAAAGAATGAGTTATCAATTAACCGGCACACCTGGATCTACACACCTGGATTTACAGACATCCTGACATGCAGAGTGAGAGAGAGAAGTCTTATTTTTTTTATTGCAGGAAGTTCGTGTTGACTTCTTTAATTACTCGCCGTTATTGTCGTTCTGTTACCAGCTGACGAGCCAACCTTATTGTTTAAGGTAGGAGTGTGCGGCTAGTGTCTCGTGTGGACATGCAAATAGGTGCCCTCTCTGATAGTGGGGCCGAGTGCAGGGGATTAGAGGAAGATTGGAGGGGGTTCTCCATTGGAAATGATAGTGTGATTTAAAAATTTGGAGGAGGTGACGTGATTGCTTTATTTAGCTACATGGATTGATTAGCGATAGGATTTTAGAATTGATGTTACAGATTGGATGTTGGATCCATTATGGGAACGAGACTGATTATTGTTTTGGGTAATACAATCCCTTGATGACTGAGGGGATTCAGGATCTGACGAATGTTTCGTTTACGTTAGACTTACTGATTTGTGAATATATTTTAGAATGGAAGCTAGGCTTATATTTGGTTCCTAAGATTCAGCGTTAAACATAGAGAGACGTAAATTTGAATCCTTAGATGCAGAAAAAACGGTTATTTAAATAATTTATATTTGATAAAGATAATGTAGATAATCTTTTCAGAATCGGAGTTTAAGGCTTGAGTTATTCATATTTGGATGGTATTTTATCAATAAACCATTGCAGCTCTCAAAGATATCCATTTGAAAATTCAACATACAGAGAACTACAGAGAATTTCCTTCCGCCAGAATTTTTTTTACAAAACTCTGAACCGGTTCTTGAAATATGAAAATGCATAATGCTTTCCACAACAGCAGGAGAAGACGACGTGCAAAACTTAGACGATTATTTTCATAATGCTTGAAACAATGTTTACAGAGATATCTTATGCGTGACAAAAGTACACTCAACACATCAACTGCATTAACCACGATCCCTTCCATGACACAAACAGTGAATAACTACTTTTAGATTGAATCCCACTTCAGAAAATAAGTCTACCACAGCCTTATGCAAACTACAGTTAAGCAGACACGGAGGAAAATCTAAAGCAGTTGTGTTTACAGCGTATGGGTGAAGGCGGGGGTAGGGAAGAAGATTCCTTCTCAGGGTCGACCAGAATATCTCCCATGACTAGGATTATCATCTTCTGACCACTGAAGGGCACACGTTACTGACAGAGTAAAAATAGACCCGAGTTGGGAGGTCAGATTAAGAGATTTCAAGAATCTGGTTTTAGAGGGAGTCGGACCAAGGGGCTCTGAGATTCTGGTCTTACTAGGAGGATGATAATCGTGTTGAGGAATCATCTCTTTGTCATTTCACAACAGAACCTTTTATAGAGTTGCTTCAATAGTTATCCTTATCCTTGAAAATCTGATGTGATGTTAACATCATATTTGTGTTCCTTGAAAAAAATAGGTGCGCTCAACAAAAAGGTAACAGATTCTTACACTTAGACTGTAGTATTAATTTGGTGAAGAAATATTAGCTTTAATGTAATAAATTTCAGTAAAGAGTCAGTATGTATGTGCATTAAGAAAAGCTTAAACAACACCTATCTAACACTAATCTATTGAATTCATCATTGATAACATACTAGTAAGTGAAAATTTAAAAGAAAGTATCTCCAACAATGGCGACACATAGAAAGACAGAAAAAGCGAGGAACACTGATGAACAGGCATGGCTAGTTGTTACCATTGTAACAATATTACATTGTTTCATTTCTAAATAGATGTAATGAAAGCAAAGAAGTGTTGACAACATCAAATGAAAGTGAATTTGTAAAAATACTACAAGCTAAGTGACGTAATTCGTAGGTGTTGTCACCTTTGCATAATTTCTTGCCATATCAAACATCATAAGCAAAAATGCTATATATCCCAGGTATGACGTCATCAGTGTGGGATACAAACAAGCACCTGCGTGTATGTCACACCTCCTGCAATTGCACAGCGTCAACACACAAGTAGCATGCTGAAACTGCTGCAGTGTCGAGCAAGTGTGACAAATATGAAATGATTCCCGAGTGAATTCAACAACGTTACATCGTCACAATCTGGTATGCTACGCAACGTGCCTAAGCAAATCAAGAGATGACGTCATAATACAGTTGCCCTTAAATCATTGTTATGAAGACCGACTAACCTTCATGTTGACTGACTATTATCAAATTCTAATGACAGTTCAAATGAACAGTAAATCCAAAGAAGCTCTTTTATCGATCAGAACCATTTGAGAAGATATTGATCGCTTTTCAAAAAGCACTGGATGGTCGACAGCCATCAAGATAATTGTATAATTTCCAGGAATTGAGGTTAAGATTAACGTTAAAGATCCATTGAGTATTTTCCTGTGTGGATATCATTCGAAAGACCACACAAGATGATTTAAGTTCAAATAGTTTCACTCGACCTTAGGAACAGCTTTTTACATGTGTATAAACCGAAATTAGACATCCCATATTAATGAGTTATATGATCAAAACATTACCAACCCATATCTGTCTTTTTGTCTGTAAGTTTCCAAAATAACGTTTGACCAGCCGCTTTCACCTTTATATTGTCACTATACTGAATGAAATAGCATTTGAATGATAACTTTTAGCAACTGTCAGTACTTCTTGTTAACATAACGCCATTTTTAACGTTTGACAGTATATGACTCCAACAACACAATGAAATGTTCCTTTAATGAACGTTGCTTTGTCAAAACAAAACTAGTTTGATCGCGAACAATAAAAAAAAAGCGAAAGTCGATTCCTCAAAGAAATACAGCCGTATACAACACAAACAAGCAAGTAACATCTTAAAACTTTTACTTGTTCCATCGACCAATAACATTTAAACATAACATTATTTCGTAAAGAAAGGAGCACTTTATCGTGTTAACATACTATTTAGTTGTGAAATGCCTAACAATAGAGTATTGTTTCTCCAACACCAATGTCAGCGCCATTCACTGATATTCAACTTATCTCGGAGCCGTGTGGCCTGGTATTAGAACAACCATACCTCACGTGACCAGCATTTCAAACGTTTTCTTTCCAATTTGGTAAGTATTTAAAGGATTCATTTCTTCATAGACGGTTCAAATTGTTAAGCTTTTTGACACGTGAAAGAAGAAAAACAAACGACTTTGAGAATATTTCCTTATAAAAACTCCATGGTATGTCACCTTGGATACGGTTTTTCTCAAATCATTCTTTTATCTGACAATCTCAACTAACAGGCCTGAGATATGAGAAACCCGACTTCGTGAATAGCAGTTTGTGGTAAAATGTATGATATGTAATCCTGTAAATATTTATCAAATAAAAATTGATCTATAAAATGGAGTCAATAATTTCCCTTTTGTATTGTACCTTTTGTATTGTTCCACTTTGAAGTTGTTTCAATATAGAGAATCCTTTCTATTGAACAATATTACGTATCTTCTGTTTACTTTCCTATAACGGTTTGTAATATTCTACCCATATAATTCTGTCAACTGTATTCTCATTATACATAGCAAATGTTCTTCATTTCCTAACATCAACTTGAATTGAGTGGATGATGAAGCCAGTATTATCAAAGATGAAATTCCAGACACCACGTTTAAAACAGTTCAAGTTATTAGAACATGAAGATTTTTCTGGATAACAGCTTCTTTAATGTGAAAATACACGGCGTTTCGGAGTACATACTCATTCCTTCATCAGGTGGAATGTAAGGAGTTATTGGTGATAATTTATTGATGGTGATTTATTTTATTATTGTCAGAATGGGTTGATTTCATAGACAATACAAATTATAAGACGTATTTGAGGAGCATTTAGAAGTGGAAACTATAAGAATAGCAGGATATTATTGATAACAATTTCGTTATTGCAATCATACATTACGTTTCGGAATGTATGATTAGTAGTTCATCAATAAAGAAGTTGATCCAGAAAATCTCGCATTTCATGACAATATTTCAAGCAATTATATTATATGGTTATGTAACCATATAAATAAGAATTTAGAACTATTAAAAACTCATTCAGGTAAAAGAATCAGTTTTATCATCTTAGGATTTTGATTGTAACCATATATCTCGTTCTTGCTGTTCAAGAAAAAGAAATTAGCTGATCATGATGTCAGAGAGAATGTAACAATAACCAGTTTATACTGCCCAAGATATGAACTCATCACTGAGACTAAATAAAAGAATCTCGGTCCAAAAGGTTTCAAAATATGTGTACAAAACGCAGCTACCTGTCTATATTGAGCAACACAGGTCTAGATATATACAAATGTACTCACCCTTCCATGAGCAGGACACCAGGATTGAGACCAGCAGTGCTCTACACAACATGATGAAATCCTCCCCTTGCTAAAGCGTTTATAGCGATATGTGTTCTAGATATAGAACTAACGTCTATGGTGTCCTTTTCAGCAAGAACTTTTCAACCGAAACTTCAGAATACACAAAATGTCAAGTATCAGAGTAACCTTAAGGATTAAAGTTCCTTTGACTTCTTTTAAGACTATTTCGTATATGAAGCAAACCCCCTGATATTAATTGCACACGTAACTTCAAAGTCTTCTTCCAAACGTTCTCAACCTCCTCGCTGAATGCAACACAGAATAACTGAACTGTTTCTTGGTCTTGATACAGGGTAAGTTCTGAAGGTAAAGTGTTCCTGGAGACGAAGCACAGACCAATGGTAGAACGTACAGGGTGCTCTGCGATGTTCTCTGGTAGCTTGTTGCGGCTAGAATGAAGCATGTAGGAGATTGTCGTCGTTATGTACTGCTCGGACACAGTGTTTACACCTCAAGCAGACTGTGTGTCTTTCAAGTTACTCCAATGTTGACTTGCCGAGCAATTCAAGATGGCTGTCTTTGTTTTGGCGACGAGGACACATAGCCACTAAGTTCATCGCAAATGAAGGATGAGACCCCTGTTCAACCAGGGTCCAGTGGTCAAAGCGGGACAGTGGACACTGGATTTCAGGAGTCCGACCAGTCATTTGTAAAAATGTCAAAACTTCAATTGGAAATAGATCAAGGATATTTCAAATTGTAATGATGGAAATTATGCCTGAAAAGACAAACATAACAGTCGGTATAGAGACGACAAAGAATATTCAAAGTATTAACACAATGGTGAAACAGTACACACTATCCAAGAACACGAGATACATTTTTTTTAAATTCACGGGAAGACAGTCAAAGTTGAACAAACAGTAACATAATAAATGTAATTAATCATACTACAGGTTATTTGATTATAACGTTTGTGTAATGTCTATACAGTAAAATAACTTGTCTTAATTTTAAAATAAATTGAAGTAGAGAGATCCAACTAAATCTATATCTTATCTACTTAGATACACATTTAATAATCAAAATAATGCATTGCTTAGAGTAAAATCAAGACTTTTGATGTATATGGGAAGATCAAAAGATGTTACTTGTTAATGAACACAACCAAATATAAATATGAATATTTACTATGATACAAAAACATCCAAAGGCAATGTACAAGGCAAACGCCAGAAATAAGTTATGTACAAGACTAGATTTAAAATGGAATATAGAATTGATTTGAAAATCTTTTGTAAATAAATAAATCATCATCATGGATGGTTGCACCGAAGGATAATAACAGGGAACCTGTTTGGATGGTTGCAATGAAAGATAATTAACAGAGAACCTGTTTGGATGGTTACAAGGAGAGATACTCAACAAGAAATCTTAATGGACGGTTGCAACGAGAGTTTATTAACAGAGAGCCTGTGTGGATGGTTACAATGAAAGATATTTACCAAGAAATATTAATGGATGGTTGCAACGAAAGATACATAACAGGGAACCTGTCTAGATGGTTCCAGCGAGACACAATTGAAAGAGCAGCTGCACGGTTAGTTGCAACGAAAGAACATTAACAGGGAACCTGTGTTGGTGGTTATGACTAGAGATGATTATTCGAGACTGAAGTTGTAATAATTTAGAAGCACAAAATACCACTTGTTACACTCAATGCTACATAGTTACGAAATAGAGGTTTCCATGTGTAACTCATACGTGACCATAATCCAAAATTTTAATGGTAGAAATTGATGATGATATATTTTTTTATCATGGTCTTATACAGATCGAGTAAAAACCTTTGCTTTCTCAAAGTATTGGTTTGTTGGCCTTTAATATTTGGCAATACTTCAGAGCCATAGAGACTTGTTTTAAAATTTTGAATTGCTTTTAATTCAGATCATAACAAAGAAATATTTCAATATTCAATAAGATCACCATGTTATCATGGAAACATTTTTCATTTATTTATTTCTTGTTGCCAAATGTCGTGATATCTTTTCAAATGCCCACTCATGCACATGTCATTCTTGATTATTAAATCACTTTCTTACCACCTTCTTTTCCCGTCATATACACTTGTCTGATTCATAACTCAATGACTCTTAGGCCTTCGGTGATTTGCTATATTCTAGCAAAATTATATTACCCATTACATGACAGAGATTGTTTAAAGTGTGAAATGCTGCGACGCCCATCATGCTGGCAATTTCAAGACATTATGATGTTTGAATACACACCATGTAAATGCAAGTGCAAATGCAAATGAAAACAATCTGACGCAAATGCCTTTTCCATTTTGCGATATTGTCACAGATTGCCGAATTCTAACTGAAGCATCGCATTACTTGTTCTACATTGCTATGAAGGTGTAAACACGCTAACGCCTATACACCGCCAGACAATGCTTTGATGGGTAAGCACGGGTTAAAGGTTAATCTGCAGTTGTGACCATCTTGCCAGGCTTCTCTCCTTGTATTGACTAGAACTGTTCTTCTAAGTAGTCAACAGACCTTTGCTTTGTGTCCGGAGGTCCCGTCCAGGCAGACTGACCGCACGGGATTAACGGGAGATTATCTCACTGGACACGAGATCACGGTTTCCGTGGTCAGTACTCGTTGCTTAGTGTTGACTTGTCCCTCTGTCAAGGTTACTTACAAAATGAATGACTTTCTCTCTGATCTCTTGTCAATAGTTTCATTGGGTTATATGGCGATGACATCGATACTTCATTAAGGCCCTTTTCTCATGCACGAATTTACATACATGAGTAAATTTACACACTATGTAATTATACATACATGTGTAATAGTAAATATACTTTCTGTTCACATGTAGTTAAGCATTATGTTGTATTTGTCAATTACATACAGCCATGTATTATAATAAACGAAAATATATGAGTAGATTCAGTCTATTTATAGTTATTATGCTTTTGCATACAGGAGTAAATATACGTTCCATTCTCATGACACAGTTTGCATAGTTTGCATAGTGTGTATAAATACGTATATGTAAATTTACATTTACATGACCTCCTGAGGTCGTGTAAAGTTACTCCTAGTGCAATAATACTCATGTATGTAATTGCGTTCTCATGACACTTTTACATACCCCAAATACATTTACATACATACGTAAATTTACTAACATATGTAAAGGTGTGCATGAGAAAAGGGCCTAAGAGGCGAAGAGACCTTCTGATGATGTATATTTTCCTAAAGTTTGTGTTCAATCGTGTACGAGTTTTAAAAAGAACAATGCAAACCTGTAGATCCTAAGGTATGACTCCGTATTGAAATATATTTGGCCTACTAAAAATATGCAACATAACGTAAACATTATAGATGCTATTCCATTTTATTCATTATGATATTTCATAACATTACAACTAACGGGGCTAATAACCTCAGTAACTGTTGACAAAGCAATCATTTTGTTATAATATGCTGGCTATTTTTAGATTTAAGAAACTTTGAAGGTGTAATAATATTTGTTTGATGTTTGATGCAGGTTGATGTATTGACAAATTAATTTAATACAGAAATAAACATTACTGTACGAGGTCATATTTTGCCACCAATTCCTCACAGTACAAACACGAACATAGGCTACTTCATTCAATTTCAGAATAAACTTGTGTGCCTGCTTCATCGTGTTAATAACTCATTATATTGTTTTAAAGAGGTTCCCAATAATAATAAAAATAAATGAAAAATTGCTGTAAATTGGCATGATGTAAGCTGAATTTGTATTAATCGAGATTCAAAAAGAAAAGTGCATGTCACGAACCTTTTTTCTGCAAAATGATGATTTATTTTCTGATAAATGTATCGACAAATGGCAAACTTGTTTTATTTTGTTAAAGTCACTTTTAAAGAAATAATGATAATCAGAACTATATTGTTATTTTCTTTCATAGAATGTTATTAAAATAGAAAATTGATTTCTGCAATGTGTATGTTGCTTTCCCCCCATTAACCTTATATGATAAAATACAATGTCAACAATGAATTCTGCAGAACTAACTTTAGAAGTCCTGTTCAAGAATAAAAATAAATTAAAACTAATTCCATCATTGTGGAAAACTTACCGCTGAAGAATAATAAAAAATAAAAAATACATGTCACGGACCTATTTTCATTGTTGATGAAAAATGAACCTAAGCTAATAATCTGAGAGCGAAAATCTGACAATTGGAGATGTGCGTGGCCAATTGTTACGAACCTCTTTAAGGCAAAAATATTTTGAATTTGTTCTACATTAATTGTAAAATAACATTTTGATATCCAACGATTTCTGAGTTGCTCTGGATTCTGTCCATTCGTTCATTTATTTCTTCACTTAAGGATGTCTGCTCCTTCCGGTTGAACTTCAAAAATGAAATATGATTGACTAAAGATTTTTTCTCATCTTTATTTACTTCATAATATTCTACATCATCTACATACTTTTAAAAAACATATGAAATAAAGAAAATGTGACTTAAGAACCTCTAAAAAGGACTTAAACAGCATAAATGGCCTAAATTTGACTAAAAAGGGGGGTTTTCAGGTACATTTTGAGTCAAAGCTTAAAAAAACCAACACTACCATGTTTATTTTTTCATCGATTTCGGTAGGGGAACATGAACTTTGTAACATATTAAAAAAGGAAAAAAAAAGTATTACTAGAAATGTAGTATTTTAAAGTTTTTAGCATTTTTTGTCTCATTTTCCCATAGACTCCCATGATAAAATTGTACTTCACCCCACTATTTTACACTCGTCATATCTCGAAAAAACCCACACTACCCCCTATTTTTTAATGCTGATTTTCCAATCATATACTTTGATCTTTTAAAAAATATAAGTTAGAAAAAAAGTTTAATTCTGTAAATTTGAGGAGCGAACATCCTTAATATCACTAAACGGTAAAATATCAAAAGGTATTTTCTGTAAAGATTTACACATTTTGTCACATTAGGGATAGTTTACCATTTCACATTAAGAACAAATTTAAGTTTCGTGAGTAATTTGAAACGATATATTCTTTTTTCATAAAATATCTTCTTTTTTATTTCTATAAGTTTGTATTTTAGTTTAGAAAGACTTTGTCGAATAACCAAAAGCGTTGACATAATAACCTTAAAAAAGCACTGAGTTGTTTATCTGTCCTTCGCCCAATCGAGTTTAAACTAGATGTTATTTTATGACTTGGGGGACGTATAACATTACATCTAGTTTTAACTAAATTAGATTGTCCTGTACATTACAATCTAATACATTTAAGGGTGTTTACATTGTCTAGATTCTCAGAATGCGAGGAACACACAAACTAAAATTGTATACATTTTTATAACATGATTATAAGATAAAATATACTTAATAAATTACAATATCTATTATGTAAAAATGTTAGTATTGACGAGAAAGGGTCTTTTTTCAGTGGCAGTTAAGGAAACTGTTAATAAACAATGAATGTCATATCATCAATCCAGATCATCAAACAAATATAACTTAACTGCTTGTTGTAAATTTCGTAACGTGTGTGTACCTTTGGAAAATAACCAAATGCTTCGGAACATTCTGAAGTGCTGAAATTATTACGCTCCATGACGCAAAAGTGTATGATACCAACGGCACAACAAAGCAGAGACAACGTCGGGGACATCTTCATTATGTGTTACAGAGAAGAGATAATTGTCAGCCAATCCTCCACAAGTGCAGAGGACAAAGGGAGCTTAACAACTCAAACAATGTAATTCTGTGCTAATCATTTGAAAATCCCGTAAAACCTTTGCTTAACTTGCCTGGCAAACATCGTCATCACGTGATATCGGCTTGACCAATAAATGTATGTTTTGACGTTGGGAAAATTCTATAACTCGCCAACAATTTGATTCTTCACTTTACCGAGAGATAGCTGAAGGTGTTTGTACTACGTAGGACAATGTGCTCTGCGATTGCTGCCGTGTCTTCAAAGAGGGCACAGGTTGATGCGATGACATTGGGAGATACACTCGATATTCGTGACGTCATTCGGGATTATCTGACAATATTTCATTACATAATCTGACTGAATTACAATGATGAAAATTACAAAGTATAAAGCATTGCCTTTGTTTGATCATAGTACCCTTCAATATGTTGAGGTACATTGCTTTAAACAAAATAACCGTCCAATACTTAGTTTAAATAGTACAAGAAAAACACTAATATCTGTTGTAGCAAATTCTGTTCAATCTTCTTTTTAAATGATAGCTTAAATGATCTCCTTACAATGTTCCATTTTTTATATGAAAACTGACATACGAGTAAAACAAATAGATTGAAATTAAAAATATTTTATAGATATATTTTCTAAAAAATTAGAAAACTTCCACAACCACAACAGTTATTCTCACCTGTATTCCAAATTCTAAATTCTTCTCATTTAAACTAAAGACTTTTCATAGTTCAGGCTAATTTCGTACAAATATAACTACCAATATCAGCGCCCTAAGGTACAAGTATTAACGTCACCATTCCCTATACATTGCTGGCGGATTACACCAGATCTATTTGTACCATAGTCATAATAGTAGTACTCTAGTACCACGCTAATGCTTGCAATGTTGCCCAAGAGGTGTTAAACAATAACTCATTCGCCCATGTACACATACGCGCATGCGCGAACACAAAAACCATTCATCTTCTGCATCTATTCTTTACATATTTGAAACGAACAACTTTGAATGAATTGTATTTGAATTCAAATTTGATTTGAAACCAATATTTAAAATACTAACCAAACAAAGTCAGATTCGCTCATCTCATTTCCAATAAGATAACTGATTTTGAAATTTATAAATATGATATTTAACAAAGTATCTAAAATAATATCTGAAAGTCTGAAATAATTCTCAAGAGGTTAATCAAGTACATTCCATCACAATTAACGTGAGAAGAATTGACTTGAGTAGTCTCCATTGAGAGCGAATGGCGGCTAAAAGGAGAGACGCAGCTTTACGATGATGAAGCCAACTTGTCAATCTTTTTTAGTAATTTGTTGAGAATATGTCCACATCGCATTGCTGATAACTCTGAACGTCCAAACAAACTCGTGTGTGAATTGAATTCCGGGAAATAGCGCGCAATGATTTGTCGTGCAAACAGACGTCAGTGGCCAAGTGGACATATACCCATCACTGTGTAGCAGGTTGGACTCTTGTGTAACCAGCCTATTGGGTCTGAAGTGAGGAGCATTTCCGGGGAGATATAAAGTCAAACACAAGTCAATTCCATACCGGAGGGATGCTTCCACTGTTTGTTGACGTCACCTTCTCTGTTGTGTGTGAGCAGCAGTGGAGTGGTCATCGTACTGAGCTGACCACCGGCTCCGCTAATTAATGGGCACTGGATAGCCTCTGTTTACTTAGACTTGATAGTGTGCATTTCCGGACTCGTCTCCGGTGTACTTGCATCAAAACATTGTGACGTTTGATTTCGATGTTACGTATTTCAGGATTCTTCCAAAGTGTTCTGCAAATAATTGATAGAAAATGTAACAAGCTATTATACATTTTCATTCATTTGGTGAAAGTTGGCAGTACTCTGTTAGCATTGACATACCAATACGACAACGTTATTAAAATTTATACAATAAGTCAGTTTGTCTCCCAGACACACAACGTAGAGAAGTCTGCGACTATAGAGCTTGGTTTTATGCAATTGAAGAATTCACGGAGGCACCTTTTCATCATCTTTTTTCATGGGTTTTTTCCCCAATTTAAATGTTTTTTTTTATTTAATTCATCTTGGATATCGACATAATTATATTTTATAAACTTCAGTAATTCCATTTTATCGTATCGACATTGCTGGATATTCAGTTTATGACTCACAAATCTAAATTCACACAGTGTACGTACACGGTCTTTAGTCGGAATACGTTTGTAAAGCTCTGGTTCCAGAACACGTGAAGATACGATGATGAACTCAATTTGCTTTTCCATATTTGATACTGAATATCTATACATCATTGATATGTCACCTCAGTCTTGGGAGCCACTCTCCATTAATAAAGTACGAACATGCGACACCCAACTGACGCCAACATGGTTTGTCATATGCCAGTGCTATCGCTTGTTGAACCTCGATTTTTATCGAGGCCCCGTGGTCTGAGGGTCTGGGTTCGAATCCCACTGGGAACTTGGCCAGAACAAGAACAAGAATTTGTACTATTGAAGGTAGTGTTATCCAACATGTAACGATGTTATATTTGTTCACTATCTAAATGGCATGTATTTCTAATATTGACAGGTTTTATAATGCTACGTATATTGACCAATCGTCTATATGTGAAGGGAGACTCTTGTCCAGATTGTCTCTGGTTGATGTAATGAACACTGAGTGTCATGTTGCAAAGAAACAATTAAGTAAAAAATAATAAACACTGTGTATTTTAATATTTTATATGAAACTCAATTTACAATATTTGTACGAAAAGTAACATGTTTTATATATGTCCTTGTCAACAATGAGCCATTAAACAATAGCTTACAAACACCGAATCATTATGATTCCTTTTCTGCCATGGGAATAAATGTAAGCAACACAAGACTAATTTGGATAGAATCGCTTAGATGATCAATACATACATGTAGAAACTGTTCTCACAGTGACTTTGTAATTCTCGGTACTGTGGTCTCATGTAAAATAGCTGAACTGGTTGAAAGGAACTACAAACTTTATAAAAAATAAATAAGCCATTTGTTCTGTATCTCATAAATCTTTAAATAAAACATGATATAAGGTTGAACAATTTACCTGTCCAAAGTAGTTGTCAGAGGCTAAACAACTGATATAAATGAATCCACTTTGCAAATTGTACACAACATTTAAAAAAACTTAAATGCACAATCTTTCAAAATTTCCCCTGCCTATGTTTTTTACAAGACGAAAAAGCGAAATGTAAACGGACGGACGCCGGCCACCATTACACCAGGGCTTGCTAGTCCTGATGATCTTAAACTCTAAATACCGATAGTTTAAACCTGATACCACTCGGCAGGATTCAAATCCTAAATTATTACCCGCCCGTTTAATAAATCTACATCGCGTGCTGCCGATTGACGTCACGTCATAAAGGCAAACTATGACGTCACAATATCAGCGCCGCATTCGCAATGGAGCGTGTCCCATTTATTTAAGTTCGTGGAATTAAGTGGCATTTAAATCAGTGAGTAATACATTCAATACTAAACTGGTTTCCGTTTGATAACGTATTTATGAAACTACTCGTGAGATGGTATTTGTACTTTACTCGCTTTCGCTCGCTAATACCAAACCACTCACTCGTTTCATAAACATGTTATTAAACAGAACATCCTTTAGTATTCTCTATATACTTTATCCTGTCAGCAAAAACACTTATTTTCGCTAAACGTACCCCAATAGAGGAGTAAGTAACTATCCCTAAACGTCATGTATGTTGTGTGCCAAAATTTGTTCCTTTTTTTGCTAGGGAGGATATTGTTCCAGTATGTTCTAATACAAAGAATCTTGCCAACAAATCTATTTTTTTAAATGTTGTTATAAAACGTCATTCATATTAACTTTAAAAAAAGTCAGAAAGCATAATTCATACATTTTTATTATTGTCCAAAACAAAAATATGATATAAATGTGTTAAAATCGTAATAAAAACAACGCCATATGTATCATTTATAAAATTTACTCACCTCCGATACGAAGATAGCATCGTAGTACGAAGTACCCTAAGGTTTTGATCATACAGTATATCCTGATTATAATACCCCTTACACATGTGTCATATTTTATTGTTATTTGATTCCAGGATTTTGTACAAAACACTTTGAATAAAAATCAACAGAAATAATAAATATGCAAAAATATATGCATTCACATAATTTTCTCTTGTCGTTCAAGCATTGTGGAATATAAGAAAAGGAAAGCACCATTCACACTGCATACTGACCGAGTCGACATAACTGTATTTTTGAAAGTGCATTTGGGCTTATCATGAACATTATAACACGATATGGTCATTACGATATGTAAATTGATGTTGATGAAAACGAGAAGTCCATAATGTGTAATGTATATATATATATATATATATATATATATATATATATATATATATATATATATATATATATATATATATATATATATATATATATATATATATATATATATATATATATATAGAAATATCACAAGAAATGTTCAAACTCTATGGCAATATACATAAAAATAAGAAAGTTGGGAAGAATTAAGTTTGGCAAACGTTTTCAGCAGGTACATCCTGTACCTGAAGAATTAAGTTTGGCAAACGTTTTCAGCAGGTACATCCTGTACCTGCTGAAAACGTTTGCCAAACTTAATTCTTCCCAACTTTCATATATATATATATATATATATATATATATATATAATAGATATAATCTATAAAGTAAAGAATGGGAGACGCCATATGTTGAAGAGTACGTTGACCAGCACCTTGCGATGGATGAAGAAATGCATGATAGTATTATATACAATGTATATTATATACAATGAGAAACTTTCCTTGTGGGTAAACATTGTTCTGAGGTGGTTGCTTTCAAATCAAGAAAGGCTTTACTTTCACATAATAAAATATTCAGAAAAATATAAAGGGTTAGACAAAGGAAGAGGACGTAAAATACCCCATGCAATATTCTTTCCTTCTGGAAGAGTGGTGTCTGTAGGTTCCCTTCTGACCAGAAATATCGATTGTCAATCAAGAACAAATAATGACCTACATGTCATCCTTTTGGAAGCAGCATAACCCGTTTTATCCGAGGAATCACACTGAATATCTTACAATTTACATTTATGATCATCCTCGGTTACCCATGGTTTTATATATGCTCCGTTACTCTTCACTATATCACCCATGGGAAACCTTATCAGAAGAATTTGTACTCAAATTACCCGCTCTTGGCCGGCGTGAGCCAATCAAACTGCTACGCAGCTTGGACCTGCGAACCAATGCAAAGCACGCGAGGTCATTTTGTTAGCCATCCGTCACCGGTTATCTCCCTTGACCATTTCCGTCTTATCCTATTGAGCATTTTCTTTGGTTACTGACTTCGTCACGCTGGCCAAAGGAGGGTGATTTGAGTACAGATTCTTCTGATAAGGTTTCCCATGGGTGATATAGTGAAGAGTAACGGAGCATATATAAAACCATGGGTAACCGAGGATGATTTATGATACACAAACAAACAACCAGGACTCGCCCTCCCTACATAATCTCCATGTTCCTTAACGTACTATGAAGGTTGTACCAGCGGAGTTATGGTCAGAACTACCACATGTCAATGAGCAGTTGATTTTCCACTTCAATTATTTATATGGATTCTTTGAAGTCACCAGAAAGTTCTTCCCTTTCTTCTATAAACACATGTGTGCAGTCGTCTTCCTCATCTTCCTCCCCCTCCTCATCCGACTTCTCCTCCTCCGCTCCCTGACTGTCGGGTCCCGGGTAGTATGTGCTGGTGGTGAGGGTGGCGGGGAGGGCCCAGGGTTGGGGGGACGCGCCCGAGAACAGCAGGAAGACCAAGGCCCCAACGACGTTCATCACTATCGCGATGAAGAAGGCGGTCCGCCACTCAGCTTGTGTACCCTGGCGGAACATTGGCTAACAGATTTGTAGATACAGAAGAACATGATTTATGTGAATATAGACCGAACATAAAGGGTTCGTCTGTTCGAATGTCTATTAGTTGAAAGCAGAGATACAAACGCAGACAAAAGTCTATTTATAGAAATGTTCTGCATGCAAAAGTTGATAATACAAATACTAAGTTCACGCATAGCGCCCAAACCATCTGCAGATGTTTAATATAAGCTTTTGAGACAGAATTGCTTTAGATTTGTTTAGAAGGATTTGTTCTTGATCTGGAAGAGATCCAAGGCACGGGGGATGATTGATTTTCAATGTATTCACTAAATTTTTCGGACTGTTAGGGAACCATCATAACGATATATCCGCTACAATAACATACTATTACCTCATATTTCCCTCAATGCAACTACTAACCACCTACCTGTTGTGTGATGTAGGACACTACATATGGAGCTATGATTCCCGGAAATGACGCCATTGTATTGGACAGACCCATCAACGTCCCAGAATGCATCACAGCTACATCCGCCATGTTTACGATATGACCGGAATAACAAAATGCAAAAGCACCAACAGCGGCCGTTAGAATAGCGACACCTGCCATCCGCTGTGAGCAGTCCAGATAGGCCAAGGCTAGGAGGAAAGCTGCTGGTATCACCATACCTGTAATAGAGAAAGATGATTGAAAGGTAGACGGACAATGCAGTTCCAAATTACATGTATGTCACAATGTATCTGACCAAACACTATATATCTACGTCATGAATTCAATCTTATACCAGCTAATGTGTTTGTCCACAGTTAAATGCGACTCGATAAACTAAATGGTTGTTGATAATGGTATTGACACAAATTTCATCGGTATTTTTAGTTTTCTTTTGAACTTTATCTGCCAAAAACGGCATAATAAAAGTTATTTTTAATTGACATCATGTTCAATGTATTTCGACTGTTTAACACAAACCGTTAGTTGAAACTACAGTGAGTATAGATCATTAATGAGCCAACATCGAAAATGGTTATCCAGTCATCGACGTTTAGAAAAAAAGGTATTGTCAAGGGAGGCAATACATGCATGTACATACCTATAGAGTTCATGAGTTTTCTGACAGCACTGAGGCTGAGATATTTTTTAGCGGTGAGCCAGTCCGACACCCAACCAGTCGGCATGATGAGCAACATGAGCGCGATGAAGGGAAGCGCTGAGAAAAACCCGTTCTGTAATGAAACAATGAACACATGAATGTAGCCATGATCTGTTTAAATATTGCAACAGCTTAATTAGGCACCATCAAATTCAACATTTTAAGTTGATCTCACCATACAGCATTGATGACTTCCAGCTGCTGAACAAAAGTTTGTTTAACTGTTCCCCCAACTCTGTGCAAATATCATGTAATTCTATGTTAATTTAAGTTTGATTTATTTATTAAATATGCCCGCAAAAGTTATGAATCTTTGTTTAGATGTAGAAAAATCATGTCTGTATCATATACTTAAATATGATACTAATATTTCCAAATATTTCCAGGAGGAAAATATGGCAAGGATTTATATAACACCGGAGTCCCAAAATTCCAAACTCAAAAATTTATATTGTTTTATAAAATTGTCATTTTTTAATCATTGAGGGAAAAAACATAATTCCTATCATCACATTGACCAATATTTTCTATTACTGTCGAAATTTTACCGACATTATGGTTAATTAATATTTTTTGCTGAAACAATGAAATCTAAATTTTCAAATGTTGACCCCTTGTCTCTTTTGTTGTACGCCAAACTTGTTTCTGGCATGTTACATATCTGTCCCTTGTATATGTAGGTTAAAAATGACTTCTCTACATCTTGTCCAAAAATATTATCCATAATGTGTTCTGATAAGAAAAAGTGCCCAATTGAATTTTTCCAAAAATGATGATTTTACGTAGGAAATCTTGCATAGTTAAACAAACTTTTGTTCAGCAGCTGTATATACTGTTTAAATGAGAGTCAGCGTGACACAACAAATGAGAACCCTTCGTTAGTGCGCGTTTCTTATACATGCATTCATGGTGCATGGAAAGAAATCAAGTTTTTATGTTTAACCTCGTAGTGCTATTACGTTTGAAATCCTGCTTTCTGGTGTGGGACTCTGCCAGGTGGGTGACCAATTATCGGTTAGCCATCATAGTCACGAGTCTGTGAGACAATTCAAAGTTACGACCATAATATATACGAATAAGTATATTTTACAGGTCTGACCTATCTTGTTTTGTCGCTATTAGACTCAAGGGACCAATCGCACAAAAACACTGGGGCTTGAATATGATACTCCAAAATCAGCATCTGTGATGCAATTTGCACTACCCAATAAACACGGTTACAATTGTGTCGAAGACCAAGGATAATGCAACTGTGAGAGGTATGACTGACCACTGAAGAGAAGGAATACGCTAAAGTTTGCTTGGTCATGTTTCTCGCAAATAACCTCTGCGGAGAGAGAGTACTCATTGACATGAATGTGGCAGGGTGAGATGAAAATTTTCCTATTGTTTTCAGTTTGAGGACTATCCAACTGATAGAGTGCAATACTCCCATCCGGAGGTCCTGGGTTCGAATCCAACTAAGTTACCTCTGTTTCAGACATGTAGGGATGCAATATCAAATATACAAAACTTAGAAAGTAACATTCAAGAACATCCACAAAAGCAAAAGCACACTAAAGCAGTTGCCACATACCGATGCTATATCGAAGTTCATGACCTCGCTGAGGAAGGTGGGGCCCTGGGTAAAGAGCATGAAGAAGAAGAAGTTGGCAAAGGTGTGGCAGCACACACACGCCCACACTGGACCCGATGTCAGGATGCTCCGCCATGGCGTCTTGTAGTTCTGTGGAAACAGTGAGATGAAAGAAACTCTACATGCCCAGAACTGGCATCCTGGAAACCAGGCTATATTGTTTCGCTCGCTTTACTTTGAAACGTATCTCCTGGAGTCTTTCCCGTGGAAAAGCTCGATGCGAAAAGTGGAAAGTTCCTTTTGATAATTATAACACACCAATGACAAATCGTGTTTCTAAATTCCTTGGGCAAAACCAAAAAGGAGAAAGATAATGACTTAAACAATGGCCTTGAAGCTGAGACTGTGTGTTAGTGCCGCACATGCTTGACCAAACAGTCCAGATTCGTTTTTATTGCCTCAAATTTAAGTTTTACCTTTCGCATTAGTTCCTTTATATTCTAACTCACGCCCAAACTGTCCACTTGTACGTTCTTAGGAGAGAATTGAAATGTTGGACGATGGTGTGTGTTAAAACACGTGTTTAACATTAGCTTTGTCAAAGTCTTTCCACTGACGTATGTTAAAAGCAATTTTTGTCATGTACTGACAATGGCAAACATTCGCGCATTTTTCAATCATTTGCATACATTAATAATACATCATCAGACATAAAAAAATAACATGATATAAATATTAAATATTATATATTACATATTATGTTGTAATAGATTGCCAAAACATTTATAATACGTATAAATGATATCCACAATATGCACAGAAAAGGTGAAATAATGAAATAATTTTTCAGAGTCTAAGTGTTTAACTAATGCACTAGCACTGGACAATTGTTGTGGCCTTGGGGTTACCATGGCAAGGGGAAGTACAAGAGTCTTACCCGTGGTAGCGCAACTTTCTCGCCGATAGCACTTTCGATGTATTTCTTTTCAGCTTCGGTGATTCCTGGCATTTGTGACGGAGAATCCCGAGCGATTAACATCCAGAGAACACACCAAACAAACCCAACAGCGCCTGTTCAAATTATACACACTCAGATATAATATGCATTGCAAGTGACGTTATTTCGTTTTATCTTCATATTTAAAGCATTCAGCAGTGGTAAAAGTGAGGGTTCTATTTGACAGTTTGTGTATTACATGACAAGAGAAAACATTGTATTTACTAATTTAATACTTTTAGTTATCAGATTTTAGATATCAGTATTCCATACAAATCCTTTCATGCTCGTAGCGCCTATATGAATGGCTAAACTGCTCGTTGTTTTAATATGCGCTTATCTTTGTAAATGATAATATGTGTCAACAGGAAAGTCTTCTCGGAATTGGTTTCCACAAAAATACCCCAATAGACAGAACAGACGAAGGTCTGCTTTACCAAAGCAAAGGTGCGCGCACTCTACCTCTAAACTGTCAACGTATATTTGAAATAATGGATAGTAATGTATGATAGAGGGTAGAAATGACGTACCAACTGCATAGAAGGTCAACTCCCAACCACCATGTTTACAGAGAAGTCCGTTTACAGGGAATGCTAAAGCATTGCCAAATGCTTCTCCTGAAATAAAAAAGAAGAAAATACAATCCACATTGCGTATAGTCAACATTATGTATTCATCTTAAGAAAAAAGAAATAAGAATTTACAACCCACATTGCGTATAGTCAAAATTATATATTCAACTCCTGAAATGAGAAAGGAGAATTTACAATCCATATTGCGTAGTCAGCAATATTCTATTAAAGATTTAGCCTTATCTATTCACCCATCATCACCACAATAATGGGACACATTTGGTAATCGAAGGAAATCAACTACATTGTAATTCTTTAGACTGAAGAGTATGTGAATATACTCATGGTTTTAAAAGTTGACTTTACATGATTTTTAACCCAAGTTTGAAAACTCGCATATTGAATGATAGGTTATACAATGCCTCTTTATCAAAAATGCAATTATGATCTGCTGGTTGAGGTATGTCTACAATATTTCAGCATTCTAGTGGTTTTCAATAATAAGATTTTTTTTTAATATAGCTTAAAGAAAGTTATCTCAATGCCTTGCACATTCAGACTCATCGCCACACACAAACATATATTTGTCCTCAAACCTCATATCTCGTGAATAGACCAAATGCAACTCAAATTAGTTATTAAACCCTTACTGTTCCACGAAATAAAAATAGAGCCAAGGCCTCTGTAGCTCATCAGGAGATAATAAGTGGGGTATGTTATGGAGTGGACTTTATAGCAATGGTCAGATAATGGAATGTAGTAATAAGAATCTAGGTAGTGAAACGATTAAAGCAGTTTAAAAATATTTTGTTACCATAACTTTGCCAATCTGCTATATATATGTGTTGAAAGAGCAACACAAAGCTTGGAAATAAATTGCTGGTATCAAACATATAATAATGTGGTGGAGAGATCATACTATTTTTTAAGATCGTACACACATTATATAATAATGAATATACCGGGTACAATTCTTTGCATACAATTCACCACTGTAAGCTATTGCAATAATGGCCTGGGGCTGTAGAAGAAAATGAAAAAAAAACCTTTTTAGGTCATGACCCCTGCTAATTATTATCAAAATTGGTTACACATAAATCAACATTCGTTATGAATATCATACACCTTTGCATTATATTGTTTTAATTCTTAATTGCATTATGGCAATACCAACATTTATTACATAATGAATAGGAGCCTCAGTTTTTTAAAATCCCATTTCTCATAGGCTCCATTTCAATACTTAATAAATTGGTGATTTTTTTTTAGTAAATTCTTTTTCACCATTTCTTATAGGCTCCTTTTCAATATTTGATAAAATGGTGATATTCTATGAATAAATTCTTTTTTAGAGTCAGTGGAAGACTAAAGCAGTCTCACGCACAGTCTATGATAACACAGTGCTGCACAGAAGTTTGAAGTAACCTGAAACCTCTGTGTAACTATCTGTTTTCATTCTTCTGCCAGGAAGAGGTCAACACAATGCAATTACATAACATGCAGACACTGGACTCACAACCAGTAAAATTTATATGTTAGATGCAGTTTTTCCTACAATTAATTATTTTTCTGTACTGGAGAAGATGATGAAAATAGGTGTGATGTCACAATCTCATATAGCTACTTCTTTTATAGTCCATTGTTATCACCAGTCATCACTAGTCATATTCAGTTCACATATCTCATGTAAAATGAAAAAATGTAATTCCTCTTCAAGTTATTCCTTCAAAGGGTATTCAATAGTTCTCATTTCAAATAGATTCACATTAAACCTGTCCATGATGTAGACATCTATCTCATTTCTTGTTCCTATTGAATAAAATTAACTGCAAAGTTAATAGAAAACTAAATCAGTTATAAAGTATAAAATATGATATAAATAAGGTATACCAAATTGACTCGTACTGGAATTTCTCATTAATTAAATAATTCATTCTCCAAATAATTACACAATATCATGAGATATTAAAAAACTCCATTATTTACTCTTAAATTACAAAGAACATAATATTAGATTTAATAAAAGATTCTGTATTAAGTCTTTAGAATACTTTTAGACTTGTGTACCTTTATCAGCAAATTCACTTGCAAAATACAAATAATTACTCATATGTGAAATGTGAGACAAAGATAAAATATGACTTATAATTTTTGTTAGACCTCCAATTCTAAGTTTTTAATTCTAAATATCTCTTTTTCATCAGACATATTATATTCTCAAAGCACATTTTAGAACTCTCACATCAGAAAGATGAAATGCCTTTAACTCAGCTGTTTTCTTTAAAATTACCTCCCTTACCTACTTACTGATTGAAGTGCACATATAATCTCAGAAAGATGCTGTAAACTGAAATAGGCTTTTAGGTTATGATCCTTGTGACCCATATTTGGGGTCACAGACTCACCAAATTTACAATTTAGAATCCCTTACAGCCAAGGAGTCTGTACATAAAATTTCAGCTCGCTAGAGCCATTGGGACTGGAGATGAAGATGAAAATAGCATTTTAGGTCATTGCCTCTGTGACCCAATATTTGGGGTCTCACTGTCACCAAATTTACAATTTAAAATCCCCTTCAGTCAAGGAGTATGTACATAAAATTTCAGCTCTCTACGTTCATTGGGACTGGAGAAGAAGATGAAAATAGTTTTTTTTAGGTAATGACCCCTGTGAGCCACACTTGGGGTCACAGGGTCACCAAATCTACAATTTAGAATCCCTTTCAGCCAAGGAGTCTGTACATAAAATTTCAGCTCGCTAGAGCCATTGGGACTGGAGATGAAGATGAAAATAGCATTTTAGGTCATTGCCTCTGTGACCCAATATTTGGGGTCTCACTGTCACCAAATTTACAATTTAGAATCCCCTTCAGTCAAGGAGTATGTACGTAAAATTTCAGCTCTCTACGTTCATTGGGACTGGAGAAGAAGATGAAAATAGTTTTTTTTAGGTAATGACCCTTGTGAGCCACACTTGGGGTCACAGGGTCACCAAATCTACAATTTAGAATCCCTTTCAGCCAAGGAGTCTGTACATAAAATTTCAGCTCTCTGGAGTCATTGGTTCTGGAGAAGAAGATGAAAATAGCTTTTAAGGTTATGACCCCTGTGACCCACATTTGGGGTCACAGGGTCACCAAATTTACCATTTAGTATCCCCTTCAGCCAAGGAGTCTGTACATTAAATTTCAGCTCTCTGGATTCATTGGTTCTGGAGAAGAAGTCGAAAAAGCGAAAAGTTTACGGACGGACGGACGGACGGACGGACGGACAGATGGACGGACGCCATCCCATGCCATAAGCCCATCGGGCCTTTCAGGCCAGATGAGCTAAAAAGTTAAAATATTGCATCTTCAAGTATAGTTCGGTCGACCCCCTCCTCGGGGTCTGAAGACGATCTGGACTCTGTTCCATAACATCCATAACAGCGAGCGCTTAATAATCTCTCATTGAGCGCTACATTAAACCTCTCTTGAACGCGATTGCTCAATGTACCGCTATGTAGCAAGGCGAGCAAACTTCGAGGAATTTGCACTGTATCGTTCAAGAGAGAGTGAGCGCTACATTAAGCGATCAATGAGCAATTTAAGCGCTCGCTGTTATTGAACGGTACCTTGTTTTATATTCCCTGGAAGAGGGCTGTATCCTTCCTGTTTAAACCAATCTGTATCTGCAATGTACATTCGCAAAAAAAAAAATGCTAAAAAAGTTGTTTATAATTTTTAAAAAAGAATGAACAGAGAAATATCATGGTAAGTCGAATAAGCAAACTCTCAACACCTCTGAGGGTGACAACCCATGTGACTATGAGAACATCATCTGTAGATAACTGTTCAGTCTGAAAGTTCAGTATGTACCTGTGTATGTGGAAGTGAGGAGACGGCCCCATTCGTCAGGTGGAGACCATCGGGACCAGAACACCGGTGCAGAGGGAAACATCACCCCCTGAGAAAATGTTGAAATTTAACCAGGGACCATTTTATGATCTTAACTCAGTAGACCCTTTAAAATATCTATTAGTTTGACACAAGAGACCCGTCCAAGGCCGGTAGACCGAGGACGAGCTTGCACGCTAAACTAAAGGAGGCTTGGAGGACCATATATACATATATATATTGCTATATTGCTTTAAAACAAAATCACTTCCAGCAATACATTGTCACTTGGCATTTGATAAAATAATTATAATACTGGTAAACGTCACGTATTCTCCACATAGGCTAAACGTTGCTGATGATAATATTAATGATGTAAGTAAGTATAAGTGATGATGGTATTAATAATAAATTAAGTGATGATGGTATTGACAATCAACGTTAAGTTGCTGATGATTGTATTGGAAATAATCATTGTTGATGATGATATTGATAATACGTGATGCTACTGTCGCTGATGGTGATCATGATGATCATGATGATCATAAAGATAATGATCATGTTGATAACGATGGCGATGATAATAATGATGATGGTGACTCACCGTTGAGATCCTTTACAGGATGCGTATAGCAAGGACTCACAGCTGAGATCCGATATAGGATGCCTAAAGCAACGACTCACCGTTGAGATTCCACACAGGATGCGTATAGCAAGGACTCACCGTTGAGATCCCATACAGGATGCGTATAGCAAGGACTCACTGTTGAGATCCCATACATGATGCGTATAGGACTCACCGTTGAGATCCCATACAGGATGCGTATAGGACTCACCATTGAGATCCCATACAGGATGCGTATAGCAAGGACTCACCGTTGAGATCCCATACAGGATGCGTATAGGACTCACCGTTGAGATCCCATACAGGATGCGTATAGCAAGGACTCACCGTTGAGATCCCATACAGGATGTGTATAGGACTCACCGTTAGATTCCACACTGGATGCGTATAGCAAAGACTCACCGTTGAGAACCCACACAGGATGCGTATAGCAAGGACTCACCATTGAGATCCCATACATGATGCATAGAGCAAGGACTCACCGTTGAGATCCAATACATGATGCGTATAGCAAGGACTCACCGTTGAGATCCAATACATGATGCGTATAGCAAGGACTCACCGTTGAGATCCCATACATGATGCGTATGGCAAGGACTCACCGTTGAGATCCAATACAGGATGCGTATAGCAAGGACTCACAGCTGAGATCCCATACAGGATGTGTATAGCAAGGACTCACCGTTGAGATCCCATACAGGATGCGTATAGGACTCACCGTTGAGATCCCATACAGGATGCGTATAGCAAGGACTCACCGTTGAGATCCCATACAGGATGCGTTTAGCAAGGACTCACCGTTGAGATCCCATACAGGATGCGTATAGGACTCACCATTGAGATCCCATACAGGATGCGTAAAGCAAGGACTCACCGTTGAGATCCCATACAGGATTCGTATAGCCAGAAAGAGGTAGGGACTGATCCTGATGGCGACGGGACTGAGAAGGGTGCCGACTGCTAAAGGCAACATCCCGAATGTGATGATCTTCCGTGCCCCAAACCTCTGTGACAGCCACCCACCAAGGATCTGGAAGCCTGTGGAATACCCCCAGAAGTAGCCGCCAAGAAGGATTCCCTGAAGCTCCTTGTCCCACTCAAACTCGCCTTGCTGGGGAAAGTACACATTAGGAGGACATACAATAGACTCAAAATCATACTACAAGTGAAATCAAAGCAGCTGTTCGATGACGTTCATTCAGTGGTCTTAAAACTGCAGTTGGTTCTTACACTTTGACTTGAATCTGACTTGCCACCTAATTAACATCAATGCGGTATAGGGGCCATAAATCTTTTGCAGTTGACGACGAGCTTCAGTATTAACTGATGGTTACCAATTTGCAGAGACACATACACGTCTGGATAGAATCAAGGGCGTACATCAACAGAGAGCAGTACACACCAAAAGAAAGTACTATGTTCCTTCCACATCGTTAGGGTTCACACTGACCTCATTCTGGAGATGACTTGATTCGTCCATCTTGGAGCAGGTGCCTTCATCAGCCGGAATGTCCAGAGCGATGCTGCCGTTAGGCAGTCCCGAGGTGTAGTTGTAGGAAAGGACTGTAGAGTTGGGTCGGGGGTGCTTCACCATACACACGATGATGATGCTGAGGTTAATTCGCAGCATGGAGAAGAGGGCGAACCCAACAGCCAGGAGACATCCCAACCAGTAGCGCCGACACCGCCACCAGGGGACTGTGAGGAATATGGCGTATTCGGAGGTGAACCGTTAATGTATTAATTGATTATGTTGGTGAAATCAACTTCCGGATCAATCTGACATATGGATCCGTTAACGTTATTTCTGTTGCGTGAATATGTTTTTTTTTATTCAATTCAGTTTTGTTCAAATAAGTTCACTTCCTTTTAGATTCAATTGCAATCTAGTCGTAATGACGAGCTGTTTGCTATGACATCTCAAGATTCACACATCTTTGCCACTAAGGTGGTCGTAAGTAACTATGGTAACCTTAAAAAATGGATAACTTCAGTAAAGGTTGCTTTTTGAAATGGGTCCCTGTGACATTTTCGGGGTCAGGGAAAAGCAACGTTTCAAAGATAGCATAACAGTCATCAAACTATACAAACAAGTCAAACAAGCTTTATAAAAGTAGAAATCCAACAAGAGTAAGGGGGGGGGGGGGGGGGGGGGGGGAGTCGTGCCTATCGCCAGTATTTTGACAACTGCCGTTTTAAAACAAGTTACTGTCACATCGGAGATATGATTCCCCGCTGAAAATTAATAGTTTAAAGTTAAAAAATAAAGTCATTGTAAAAAGATTGACTGGGCCCTTAATCTCACATGGAAAATATTGGTGTAAATTCATATGAGAATCCTAACTTCGTTAGAGTCGAAATTCTGAAGGGAATATACTCTGTGGGAAGAGAATGGTAATACAATGGTCTTAACTTTTGTCAAAATGCCTTTAATGTCATGAATAAAAAAACAATCAACACAAGCCAATTATTTATGGATAAACTGCCTCTATTGTCCTTATTTATGGTGCTACATACATGGGAGTGAAGGTCAAGGTCGAATGAAGAATCTTTAGTCTCTCGTTACTTCTCGATAAAATAACACCCTTGGTATCTTTTGACCTATGTTACTACAATAACAAACGGAGTGTCCCTTTAAGATACCAGTTTAAGAGTCAGCTGAGTAAGCGCCCGGATGTTTACAGGGAAAATACGGTAGATCCTAAATGCTGTGGTACGAGTCGACTTAAGTTGGAATAAAACGTACATTGCAATACAAAATGTGATTGTAATAACCCTTGACATAAATTGCAATAAAAACGTTTTAGGTCTTTACAACAATTTACGTTGTAACATGATGAGCAGTAACTGTGTTGTAAAACTGCTGTGTATCAATTTCTTCACACGCACAAAACAAAGTTGAAATGAAGTCAAGTTGGTAAATTTATATGTGAGTGCTCAACGTCTCATGAAAGTTGGAAAAACAAGCAGATGCAGAAACGCAATGGACAAGGTTTGTAAGACAGAAAGGCGTAACCTTAGCACTGTTAATGTGATTTGTCTGTCACCAACTTCCGTTTTCACTTCATTGTCATATAATCTTGCTTATTATATTTTGAGTTTAAAATATGACGTTTACGTGAAGTTAATTGACGTTGGAGATAAGATAGTCGTAAGTGCCATGCACTAACATTGACTTACGACTATCTTAGCGCTTAGGGAGCTTCGAAAATATGGGCCCTGGCAATTAACTCGATGTCGGTTTTGATCGACATTTTTTTACATGCTTTTGTGAGATGTTAATTACACGATAAATTATGTTTTATTAGAAATACTATGATTACATATTGATGATTTATCTACATAATTCTTCATAATTCTCTTTCAATTGTAAGGGAATAAGTTAGGAAGTATGAACATATTTTTGTGTTCAGTTTTTATGTAGATAGTGCCTCATCTCGCAAGTGTTTTATGTAGATAGTTCCTCATCTTGCAAGTGTTTTATGTAAGTTCTTTGACATTATTCCAAAACAAATTGTGTGTAAACCCAACAGAAAACATTATGATCCCAGTAGGTCGGTAGACCGGTATTGAAACCGATGGATAACCTGGTAAACCGTTAGACTTGGCAATTCTGCTTTCCATATTCTATACATAATATTATCATAAATAATACAAAATAGTCCATAAATTATTCAATAAACGATGCTTCCTGACATTCGAACATTACATGTATTATTTATTAATTGGTAAATGTTGAGAGCTTTTTTTAGTACATGTATGGATACTATGACTTTATGTCAATCTAAATTAGATCCACAGATTTATATTATGTTATTACAGTTGACTCTAATAACTTAATATAAAACTGTCGATCTAAATTTATTAAGATTAATTTTATGCTTTATTTATTT